>JANEYF010003336.1:0-281349 GCA_029963845.1 Rhamnusium bicolor | reverse complement strand
TACTGAACACAAAGCATGTATTTATAACCTCAGCTGATACAGAAGAAAAATAGAAACACTTTCAGTTTAAACAAATCTCATGGACGAGCAACTCAACCACCATATTGACTTAAAACTACTTCCGTCATTATTGCCAACCTTACCAACTTTACTATATCAGGACTACCAAACAAATACTTTATTGACATTCACACTTCCGTGTACCTCAAAGAAAATTTCAAAAACCGGCAAAAAAACAAGATAATTGCAAAAAAATTGCTCTAAAATGTGTATTTTCGAATTCATTTAATAATAATTGCAAAAAAAAAATGCAGGTCCAGGAAAACTTTGTTTTTACACCAGGGCGCAACGTGTTAATTATAATTATTACTGTTACAATTATCATATTTTTATCCAGTAATTCTTTTAGTTTTATCGTTAAGAAAGATACACGTTTCCTTGAGTGTGGCTATAAATTACAAATTTTAGCAACTCTGCTCAAACTTACAACCGCTATTTACAAGATTTACTATGTATGCATATCCTACTTTTCAATGTTGGAAAGTGCCTTGAACTAGGCTACTTTTCCAGACATGTCTGATGAACTTTTCCAATGGATTTGTCTCACCCAATGACTTCAGAAATAGGAGTCAATGGTCTCACCCCACATCTCTAATTATTATTAAAAGAAAATTCAAATAAACCTTGATCAATCATCTAAAAAAAATGTCCATTTATTTATATAGGTATCTTAATTTATATTGTACATTTTATTAATATGTTTTTTTTTTTCTAATTCCTGTTTTTCTTAATTTCAGTGTCCATCACAATTTGACCGCAATAACTATTAGGAAGAATGACAATTTGGCCTATACAAACTCCTTTATATATTTACATAATATACTTATTATAGTTATAGTTAAAGAACTATATCTTGTAAACGTTTTTTTATAACTATATTTTTCTAATATTAGAAACATTCCATTTTTTTCAATGGGCATTACTTTTCAAATCTATAAATTTAATTTTAAGGAACATCACATTTTTTATTTTACATGTATTCATCTTATTTTTCTTTTTTTTTGTGTCTATTATTACGTAATATATATATTTTGTATTTTTAGTAAAATTATTGTAATGGTTTGTTTTAAATAGGCTGCATCAAGTAAGAATTTTTTTCTAGTTTTTTTACATAATTTAGGCATCCTACGATTGATTACCTTTTTGATTGTACCTCAACAAAAAATATGAAATGTTTTTCTCATTCTAAAGAAACATCTTTCAGATTATTTGTGGATTACTTCTATAAATTTTGTATATATTTTTGTTAACTGCAGACAAAAATTATAGTACCTATGTTGGCAGTTTTTAAAACTGTTTATAGAATGTTTTTCTATAATTTATTTCATGTCAAAAACAATTTCATATTGTTTGTTGTGCAGTATGTTTTAATACTTTAGATATAAATTGATGTATAGTACTAACAATAAAGAATATGTGCATTTGCATATTTGTACATCAGGGAACAATCCAGTACAAATCATTTTTTTGTTGTTCCATGGTCAAACTGCAAATATTCAACCAAATATTTTTGTATTTTAAGTTTCTTTAAGTATATCTGTAAGTGTTATGTATGCATATGTAATGTAATGAAGTAATCAATAAAAGTATTTCAGTAATATGGTTGTTCTATTTTCGAAATCATTCAAAAAAATCATTTACAATACTCACGAATTTCTCAAGGTAATCTGGATATCCATCCAAGTTATAGCATTTATTGAACTTGCCAGTGAAAAAATATACTGGGGGGGGGCAGATTATGAAGGCTCGGTGGAATTGGTAAATTTTAATCACAGTCATTGCCAGACTTTACTTATTTAAACTAGTGGATATAAACTTACTAATTTTATTTTTAATTTTTTTTGGCCGGTGAAATAAAACTGGACAAAAACGGTCAAAAAATTTAACTAATACATAACCACCACATCGGTCTTGATCTGTTTTTTAATTTAATACCAAATATGTATACAAGGTGTCTGGAAATTATGAGTAAAAAATTTGGGGTGCTTCTACTCATAAAAATAATGGTACAAGTTCATGTAACCCTTTTTCGAAATCTTGGAGTTACATAACCTTGCAAGTTTATTTTTTCATATTAATATAACTTTTTTGCTAGTGAAACGATTTTTTTCAAATTTGGCGCGCTTGTTACACAATAAACTACCAACATAAAAAAATTTCATAAAAATTGGAAAGCATTAAAGGCTCTAAAATGCATTGTTGGTCACAAATTTGACTAGAGCTTTTTTATTTGCAATTTTCTCAAAAATTTAATAGTTTATTATTAAAGGTCATTAACAAATGTTACAGAAAGGTCGTCGTTTCAAACCAATAAAATCAACTTTTTGAGAGAATGCATGTAAAGTTTTGAGAAATTCCCTAAATCCTGTTAAAACATAGCACATAAAAACACAGGATGTGTAACTGCTAGTAGTGAGATTTCAAAAAATTTTTATATACATGTAATATTATTTTTATGAGTAGTATCGCCACCTCAATTTTTTACTCATAATTTCCATATAAAACTAATTGTTTGTTGCATTTGTTAAATTGGGAGATATTTAATAAAATAGCGGTAACATTTTCAATTGTGTATTGGTATATCTCCAAAAAGATTATACCCAAATGGAGGTGGACTCTATGCATTCATGCATCGAAAAGAAGGTAAGACATTAATGACACTATTACAAGCTCGTTGTTTACATTTTTTTTTTTCAAGAACGGGGGTTAAGATGATCGCCCCAAATGGTAATAAATGTTTATTATAGTGTACGATCAGTAAATTGGGGCTGATGCACACTCCGACCAGCTCTGCGTGAGGGGTGGTAGTCCGTGTTCTGTGCGGCTGAGATTGCTATTTGATATTGAGGTTTGGCACCTACCTTTTTTTCCTTACTTGGAAATAAAGAGCCCTTGGGAAGATGATTAACACAATATATATGTATATATAGGTATATAAGCTAAATTTAAAAAAAAAAGATAAATAAAAAAAAATAAGAGACAATATATCTATTGGCTGTTTTTACAAGTACCAGTATCGATTATTAAACTAGTTTCACCCCTATAGTACTACACAATATATACATAATTATATAACCAGTATATAGCGCTATATAGTCCGGCCTTGACAGAGGGGAAAAAATACTTGTACCAAATAAGGGCTGCACACCCATATATATTATAAAACAAGTTGATAATAAACAACAACAAAAAAAAATGCTATACATGAGTAGGTAAGGATGAAGATAATTTTATAGTGCACAATTAATTATGAATTATGAACTTAATAAAATAGTTATTTAATGGTGGATGGACGAAGTTTAAGGTAAAATAAATATGTTATTAATCGACAACTCTGTAGCTATAATTAATCTGGGGTGTATGCGAGTAACTGGATAATTTTAATCCAGCGCTGTAATGGACCATTCGTGACCAGCCACAGGGGTGGTAGTCTAACCAGTAAGGGTGGTTCGATGTAAAACCATAGTAGGATGTAACCCTAAGGTAAAGAAAAAAACCCTCAACAATGGAGGGTTTCTCCCTTCTTTCGGCTCATCTGGAACAACCCGTGGTAATTCCAAGATTTCCAGAAGGTGTAGTATGGCTACTAATGAGCAACAAAATATCCCAACAAGTGGCAGGTTGTGAAGATATAAAAAAAAAACAAGATAACTAACACACTATTCACAACTATATATCGCTTTCCGATGGTCAAATCCCCTTAGGTAATTAGATACAACACTAGCCAATACTTTTAACACACCTGGGAAAGCCAACTACACTTTTCTATCTCGACAAGATCTTTTTTTTTCCAAAAGTTCTAGAACATTTCTCTTTTTTTTTTTGTAATAAAACAAACTACCAATACCGGACTATGGACGCCCTCCTTTTATCAAATAGGGAATTAAAGAATTTAATTGAAATCACTGATAAGGAAACTACTCGATACTCTTCTCAACATTTTTTAAGCGAATAGGCAACATATTATACACAATATAAACTGAGAGATACTATTCCAATATATTTGCCTATTTAGTAAAAGATCGAACTGTAACAACACTAAAGTAAATGGTCCAGCTAATTATGTATTATCTGTGTAAAACAAAAAAGGGAAAAACCTAAGGCCTACAACGTGGAGTATCATCTTATGATTTTGTTAAGAATTTTGACAATATTTTACATTAGCATTAGACTTGGAAGGCGCTGGTGAAGCCATTATGACCAATAAATATTAAAGTGTTAAAATGTACTGAATGAGGCGAAATACAATATAAATTGCATTATACTGAAGGCTGGAAGGTCTTAAGAGATTTATTTATACCACTGCAGCCATAACATTTTAATGATTTACTCCCTTTAAATGGGCAAAGAAAATTAAAGCAGAGAGGTATGAACTCCAGATTTTGATTCAAAGTCTTGGATGATTACCATTTATTTTGTGATAATATCCTCATTACTAAATTTTATTTGCATAATTTTTTTTATATTAATAACATTAATATACAGTGTATCCCATGGGACGTGGGATTGATTATTATATGGGTATCTTGGTTATTAGTGGAAATAGATGATTTTTTGCTGATTAACATGACGTCCAAAAATTAACTGAATTCTAATTGGTTTAGATTTTGTTAAGGAAAAAGCCAAAACAGTCACTTTTAAAAAGCCTTGAACTTTTTTATTTATGTTTCAATTAAAAAATGATTGTTTTGCAATAATTTTTTTAAGATCTTTACAGTGACATTCTTAATTTACTTTTTTCACATTAGTTTTAAAAAAATTACATCAACCCAACCAAATTTTTATATAGAGGTAGATAATACTGAATTTTAAAAATCAAAATTTTTTTTTGATTTTAAAAAATGCAATAATCCAAATGTATCCATAACAAGTTTATTAAGTTTTTTGTGTTTCCTGTAAATTTTGCTAATTTATAAATAAGCTTGGCCAAGGTCGTTAATCCTACAGAGACGTACTGGGTATGCATCATATCATAATACTTGAATAAGTACGGGTAAGTCACATAAATGTTAACCCCCTGTTACTTTTGTCCTTTTTGACCTAAATGGTTCATTCAAAAAATAAACCTGAACGATTTTTAATGTAGAGTTTATATCTATTAATGCTTTTCTAAACTTGCGTAAAATTTACAGGGTGGAACATAAAGTATAATTTTTCTTAATGGAACACCCTGGATATTTTTACATATTTGAATTTACAGATCCCTTCTGATTATAAATATATATAATTATAGAATGATTGGTTCAGTAGTTTTTGAGTTATTACCAAAAATCTAAATCAGTTTTATTTCCAATAATAAATCACTAATAATGATGGTAGGCTATGAAAACAATCAAACTTTAGTGAATTTGTATAACTGTCAAAATTGTTAAGTCTATCTACAATTAATGTGGCTGTTTTATTATTAAACAAATTGATATTGTGGCGAAAAACACGCATTATGCATAATTACAATCTGGAAGAAAGACGTAAGATTATAGAAATATACAGTGTGGAAATTAAGTAGCATAAATTCAGTAATTCCATTGATATTAATTTTTTGGAAAAAATCTCGAAGGGGTATAGCAATTTTAACTTCAGCAAATATTTTCAGTTTCTTATGTAATTTTTTTTTTTAAGTTATGACGTCATCGACTTTTTTTTAAATAACCTATATTTTTTATTATTGATTTTGGTAGTCGTTTTTATTCCGGTTCCGACCGTATAAAATTTTCAATGTGTTATATTTGAAAAAAAATCGAGAAAAACAGTCTTAAAGTTCAAATAACAAAAATTCATTAAATTGGGAAAATTTATCTAGTTGCCTCGGTTTGACGGAAAGTTATCGACGGCACATTCGTTTTTATTTTGAAATTATACAAATAGTTGAAAAATCGAACTAATGTGATACACCGGCAACTAGATAAATTTTCCCAATTTAATGAATTTTTGTTATTTGAACTTTAAGACTGTTTTTCTCGATTTTTTTTCAAATATAACATATTAAAAATTTTATACGGTCAGAACCGGAATAAAAACTACTACCAAAATCAATAATAAAAAATATAGGTTGTCACAATGACTTCAGAATAGTCATTGGGTTGTCATTTAAAAAAAAGTCGATGACGTCATAACTTAAAAAAATAAATGACATAAGAAACTGAAAATAGACTGAAAATATTTGCTGACGTTAAAATCGCTATACCCCTTCGAGATTTTTTCCAAAAAATTAATATCAGCGGAATTACTGAATTTATGCGTTACTTAATTTCCACACTGTATTTATATTGTAATAAAAACATGACTGCTTCAAAAGTAGAGTTTATACGAAGATACCCAAATCAGGCACCTCCTGCTAAAATGACATTTAAGCAAATTTATAATAAATTTCAAAAAAAAATAAAACTAGAAGAAGACGAAAGACTGTTCTTGATGAGGAAATGCAGATGAATATTTTATTGTCTTTCATAGAAGAGCCAAATCGGTCTACTTATTCGGTAGCTGAAGAATTAAATTTTGGTCAGAGGTGTTATGCGGACCTTAAAAATAAATAAATTTAAACTGTTCCCCATTACCATGAAAACGACTGCCGACAGAGAATATTGTTTTGTCAACAAATAATAATTGAGAGATACAATGCAAATAATGACTTATTGCACAATATTTTTTTGGACCGATGACCAATAGACATAACACTCATCAATGGGCTAGAGAAAATCCTCAAATGCTGAAAAAAATAAAAATGGAGGGACGCAAAACTGTAATGTGTGGTGTGGGATACACAGAAATAAAATAATTGGACCTATTTTTATAAATACAAACTTTACGGGTAAAGTTTATCTCGATCTTCTGTAACAGCAAGTTGAGGAATACTTGGATAATTTGCCAATTTTGTTAAGCTTAAGAACAATCTGGCAGCAAGACGGAGCTCCTCCGCGTAATGTTCGACCCATCACAAACCATTTAAATCGAAAATATGCTGTTTGGATAGGAAAAAATGGTCCAATCCACTGGCCCGCGAAGAGTCCCGATTTAAATCATCTAGATTTTTTTCTTGAGGGTGCTCTAAAAAATAATATTTATAGTGGACAAATCTCAGGGGATACTGAACAACTGAAACAGCTGATACGAGAGGCCATTCATTTCTTTAATGCGGATGAGGCGGTGTTTGAAAAAGTTAGAACTAATTCCTTGAGGAGATGTTTCAAATGCATAGAAAATAATGGAAGTTATGTAGAAAATACAATGTGATGCAATAATTATTTTATTTTCATATATTATGTTACTGAAATGTGAGATTGTGTTCGTTTGATACTTTTATTATGCTATCATTGTATATTTAATTTGTTTGGTTTTATTATAAAATAACATTTTCTATTTGTTCTGCAATCCACTTGTTTCCTAGCTCACTAATTAAATTATGTTATGCAACATTGTTAGTATCAATTTCTCTAAAATGTGTTTGGTAGTCAAAAACTACTGGACCAATCATGCTATAATTATATATACTTATAATCAGAAGAGATCTGCAAATTCAAATATGTAAGAATATACAGGGTGTTCCATTAAGAAAAATCATACTTTTTGTTCCACCCTGTATATTTTACGCAGGTTTAGAAAAGCATTAACAGATATAAACTCTACATAAAAAATTGTTCAGTTTTATTTTTTGAATGAACCATTTAGGTCAAAAATAACTAAAGTAACAGGGGGTTAACATTTATGTGACTTACCCTGTACAAATAATAAAAATAAAAATATTTTATATATTGTGATGTATGTTTTTGTACTATTTCGTTCGCTTTAAATTCTTTTTTATGTATTTCCTAATATTTTGTAAGCTTAGTGCTGCACATTATTATTAAACTGTTAAATGACGTTCACACATGTACATTGTATATCTAAGTGATAACTAATAATAAATAAATAAATAAATAAATAAATAAATGGAAATAAATTTTATTAATACTGGTACACTTTATAAAAATATGTACAAAACTCACCTTCTTAAGCAGATTTATGAAGTAGCTTGGTTGTCGTTATCACACACTGGAGCACTTCTATAATGACTGTGTAGCATCAAATATGTTTCTACAGTTATCTCAGTAAGCGATGTTCGCTGTGGTGAAAAAATATGTTTGTATTTTGAAAAAGACCGTTAGACATATACGGAAGTAATACAGGCATAAGTAAAACACTCTGTGAACTCACTTAACGCAGCTGTAGATGCACCATCACAAATTTGTCTTAATTTGGTAAAATCAGGATCTTTCCGTAATACACTCTCGAATTTTTCAATAGCGGGCTTATTTTTTGCGTCATTTATAGTCTGTAGCTGTGTATTTACGTCGTCCACTATTTGCAGCGATTCCACTAACAACAACGAAGTATTTTGCAATTTTTCTATTGCGTCGTGTAGTCCTCTATAATCGTTATAAATAGTTTTTAAATCTGTTTCAAGGGAAACACCTTGAAAGCTTGTCTGGCTTTCCTTAATAGCTGCAGCCTCGTTAGGGTTGAACTGTAGTATCACAGCTTTTATTTGTTGAAAATATTCAACATAATAAAAAGCTGCCTTCAACCATGTTCCCCAACGTGTAAGAATCGGCTCTGGTGGTTTCGGAATACCAGAACACAGTGTGTGAAATGCTCGAAGCCGTTTTGGAGATTTGAGAAATATTTTTTTTGTATTTGCTATTAATGCATCTACCTCTGGAAAACATTTTCGAATCGTTTCTGCTACAAGATGGAATACATGCACTTTACACGTGTAAAATGTAAAAACCTACAATCGTCTCTTTGAAGAAAACGGCCCACCAAACGCATTGTCGCAGCACCGTCGGTCACAAACATCAACACTTGACTTGTTGACAGTTAAAATTTTTCGAAAGTCTCCAACACCACCCGCGTAATTGTTTCGCCAGTACACGCAGTTAGTCTTTTGCTAGCTAGTAAAAGTGGAAATGTTGGTTTAACAGGGTCGAGTACACGTACTATAACATTTAAAATAGAATTTTTTTTTTACAATCTGTCGTCTCGTCAACACATAACCACAGTCGTGTATTGTTTAATGCACATTTAATCCTATTTACAATGTCTTCACGAACACTTAGTACATATCTACGTAACGATGAACGACTTGGTAAATTCACCTGGGGATTGTATTTATTCCAGAACTCCCGAAAAGCTGGTTTATCCAATATGCGCAGGGGAACATCACAGGCAATCAGCATTAACAGTAAATCAAACATAAACTGAGGTTCCAAAGAAGACACGCCATTTTTTTTATTTTTATGCCGGTTACTATTGACAAGAAATTTGCAGCCGTATTTATTCCAGCACATTAAGTCTTGGTCACAAACTTTACAAATTATTTTACATCCATCATAGAATAAATCCGGAAATCTACCGATAAATTTACGTTTTCTACTCTTTACGCTCAACATTATTTATTATTTATTAGTACTCTATGCATCGACCGACAGATAACAACTGAAGTGTGTCGTATCAATCGTGTCATCGTCATCGTAAACAAGCGCGCCATGGCATTGGTATTGCGCCCGACCCTGAATCTACCATCGCTTGGCCAGGCTTATTTATAAATACATACGTATGTATGTATCATAGTATGTATCAGCAGGCAATTGCTTTTATAGCCGATATAATATGAATGTGAACAATGTAAAATTCGTTGTATCGATATATCTTACAATACTTCAAGTATACTCACGTGTGAGGTTTTTATTACTACTCAAAACTAAAATAAATGGCAAATTGGATCAATTGTTGATTCAATTTAGCCCAAAACATTCAATAAATGTAAATAATTTATAGGTTATGCCTTTATGTAAATGATCTACTAGACAGTATTCCAGGTACCTACAGATATTTTGTGTTATGCAGACGATACAACAACCAATGATCAAATTTTAAATGATTTTATGTGAGTGAGATACAGGCAAAAGCAGCATCATGATTTATTTGTAATCAACTAAGTCTAAATGAGAACAAAACTATGAAATGCATTTTTACATTAAAGGTTAATGATTTTGAAAATTCACCCTTTGTTAAATTTCTAGGGATATATTTAGGACCTATCCTGTCTTGGAAAATTCATACAGATCAACTGGCAAAGAAATTATCAAATAGTATTTGTGTTTTAAGGAATTTATATTGAGCACTAAGTCAGTAGTTTTAACAGCTTACTACTCATACAGCCTCATCCAGTCAAATACGGTATACAGTATAATGGCCTGGGGCCATACTCATCACAAAACGTCATTGTATATTTTGAGATATCAACTGTGGGTTAAAGAAAACCTAAACCTGTGTCAATTCCGTGGTGACATACACGACCACTTCATAAAGCATAACATGGATCTTGCAACTGATTATCGTCAAGTTCATAGTTCATACAAAATTATTATGCTCCCATATTTAATAACAAAGTTCCCAAGCAAGTTAAGAATATGCCATTTCTACAATTTAAACGAATTGTTAAAAATTTCCTTACTGAAAAGGCATAATATTATATTTTGGATAAATTTTTAACTTAAAATTTTTAGTTTTAGGTACTTAATTAAGCAATGATTGTACTACTGATCCTCTATTTTAATTATGTCTCATGTATTCTATCAATCTAAATAATGACTTGTGATTTATTTTAATATCTTAATAGGTGATATCTATATTTACTACCTATACTGTGTATTCTTATAATTTTTGTGAACAGTTTTGTGTATTTAGCAATAAATTATTACTACTATTAAATATTGGCAATTAGTTGGAATTTTGGCTAAAAATAGTTTCTAGCCTGCTAAATTAATTTTTTGTCATTATTTGTTGTGAACGTTAAGATTCTAAGATTTTAAATCCTCGATCTCTGGTTAAGATTTTACCAGGTACACGCGAAACAGCATGAGAAGTTTTAAGTCCGTGATCTCTGGTTAAAGTTTCACAAAATGCCCCGGGATGTAATATAATACATTACATCCGATTCGTTCGATACACGTACTCACTAAACATAAAGTGTAAAAAAGATAAGCGCAAAGTCGATGTGATAACCTGTTACTTTAACCCTGCACTAGTTCCTGAAAATTAATTTCGTACATTTTTCAGATACGCATATATCTCGTCTAGTCAGTTGAAGGGACAGTTTACACTAGAAAACGAGTTAGTAAACTAAACCCCACTGCTATACTATAGTTAGGTAGGCGGTTGTCAATATTTGTTGTTGACGTAACGATTCTAAGTGCTCGATCTCTGGTTAGGATTTAACCAGGTACACATGAAACTGTGAGGTTTTATGTTCTGGTTAGAGTCCTACGAAGTGCCTCGAGATGTAATGTATTAGCCGTTCCGCCCGACACATGTGGTCAATAAAACGTTAATAAGGGACATAGGGAGCTAGATATAACACACCCGCGATTGAAAAGTCATATATATATATATATATATATATATATATATATATATATATATATATATATATATATATATATATATATATATATATATATATATATATATATATATATATATATATATATATATATATATATATATATATATATATATATATATATATATAGTATGTATACCGCCTGTCCCTGGACTGACATCCCGCCATCCTGCCAATGTGTCAAACTTTTACTCCGTAGCCACTAGCACCTAGACATTGCTGCACCGGACGCCTGCCGTAATACCACCTTAAGCACTTGTGACTATAGTCATTAACCGCTTGCTATAGATACTAATAGTAGTAGGTAGTTTCCGTAACTTGGCTTTATTTAGGCAGTATATATAGATGTTGCCGTAATCTACAAACATTATGGAATAAAACAGATACAGTTAGAGCAGCCAAAATTACCCGATTATAATACTAATCTCTCGTTAAATAATACCCATATTTAAAAACACTACCATCATTTCTACATTCATGATCTGCTGCTTATTATTGATTTCGGAAATCCCTAGTAACAGTAAATAAACAATACATACCTGGATCCATATCTTCACACAACACAAGTTGTTTTGACTTTTTTAATTTTAAATTGAATTAAACACCACAGGTAATACAATCCCCTGTATCCCTGAAGATACCTTGCGTGGGAGAGAGGCTGCATATTTAGAGACATGGGACACACCCCAATATCCGAGTATGCTAGGATGGATTTCTGGTTTAGAATAAATCCTATCTACTCAACCGGGAATCGAACCCGGGACTCCATAGGGTGAGACGCAAGTGTCCTTACCACTCGACCACGAAGCCATATTTCAAACCACATAATCAATATCACCGCCTTTCTATTACGCTTCCACAGCTAAGGGCATTGCAAATCAAAGATTTGCCATAATCTCCAAGTATCAGAGATTGCGTTGTTGCAGAAAGTATTTCAGTGATGGCCAATACCACGAGGACCTGAAGAAGCTTCTTTGATGAAATTGTTCGTTACTGGAGATGTTTGAAAATTTAGGTTTTGTCCAGCTAGATTGGGCATTTGACACTGCGCTGTACGCCTCTGTTAGAAAATCACTACTTATTATTAATAGGTACCATTAAAAACAAAATCAAGAAATTCCAAATTAATACTTTGAGAAATTATTACTTATTTATCATTCTTAATAAATATTCTCTTAAGAAATAGACTAGCGTCTGTTGAACATAATAATTCATAAAGCATCATAAGATCTTTTTTTGCGTCACAAAAGCGAGTTTTAACAATACAGTATATTAAACGCTGCAGAGAATACATCACTTTTGTGATGTATTTTCACTTTATTCCACTTTTAACCACTTTCGGTTACGTGGTAAAAGTAATGTTACAAACTGGACAATTTAGCCCAAAATATTATTATGAACATCAAACGATATAACAGAACTTATAGTAGGCACCATATAGCATACATATATTTTAATGACACTTCGGATATACGACGGACTTTTTTAGAATACCCAGTTTTCATCAAATTAGACATCAATAGGTTCACAACTGTATTTACTTAGATACAGTTGTGGACATTTGATGGATATTTCAATATCGTTCATTTTTTGTCCGAAACTTTACATCCTAAAGATATCCATCGTACATATAATCATATGAGGACGTCTAACAAGCCCCACGCTAGGCGCCACATTGTGCAGGGTCCCTATTTCACCAAATGTAGAGAATGTACTGATCCAAAAAAATAACTTTTAGTTTAGGTTTATGTCTCACTTTCGCACGAGCTTCTCATTGAGTAGCAACTTGATAAGGACGTGAAATATGTAATTTATGTAATTTTCTTAACTAAACAGCACAAAGGGCATCACGTAAATTTTTACAGATTTTTAATTTTTGTGAGGTTACGAAATACAAGACAATTATTACTTCCAAAAACTAATCAGTTGCTAGATTTAGGAATGATAATGAATATACAAATATACACTGAAAATATTTAACAAAAGTGTTTTCTTAGAGGAAAATATATATGTAAAAAGGTATTCTTACTTAGAATAAAGTATTGTTAACTATGCTGAGAGGTTCTATGCAGAATTGGTTTTCACTAGCTATTTGTAGGTTGTATAACTATTTCCAAAATTTTTGTATATCAAACTATATTTGCTTAAGGAATCAAATAAATAAATAAATAAATGGGTAGAATAAAGCGCACCTCCAAAAGTATACTATGCTGTTTCTTCACGTAATACAAATCATTGACCATTCCACCATACGTGGTGCAGTGTGTCGGCTATGACACTATAGAAACTGACCGTCCTGGAAAACAAATTTTTCCATTTCATTACAAATTCAAACAAATACGCCTCCCTCAGAGACCTTCATGTGATGTGTTCTAACATACCCACTAGTAGACTACGTCAAGCACATATCACAAAAATTCTATCAGTTTAAACTTAATGATAGTCTACTACCAAATAACATAACTCAAATACGAGAGCACAATGCCCATTTCGAATTAAGAAGCACAATTCATACCAGGCGTTGCCAATATTGCAGCAACCTCAATAACCAAAACTCTTTCCCTTACTTTAATCAAAATAATTGAAACTAATTATACGAACTTCCAATTTGTCTATCATTCTCTTTCTTTGCTTCTGTTTGTTTCATTTTTTTTTATTCCAAATTTGTTCAAACTATCTGCAAAATAAAAATATCATAAAAATCGGCAGTGCAACATAACCGGCCTCTGCTAAGTGTCTTGCATGAGTGAGATTTTCCTTTGAGCATATTTTCCGCCTTATCCTACAAAAATTTACCTTGTGTATGTCACATTTAATTTTAAGTAGTTCCTTCAGAACAATCCCTTATTAAATATCCCAATAAATTTCCAAGAGAAATAGGAACAGGCTCCCATTTTTTATCTATTGCTTTAAAAATTGAGCGTTCTCTCCCTCGTCCAACCCGACAATTGCCGCAATGCTCTGGCCACGTGGATGCTGGTATGGCTCCCGGTGTGAGTGTCCGTAAGGTAAATCTGTAGATCCCTGCTACATAATAATTTTTTTACTTTCTCATCTATCTACAAAGTTTTGGCTTGCTATAATGAAAAATATCAAGTGCCAGATTGTAATGAAAATGGAAGTTTTGAGATCCAAAAATATGAAAAATCATCCGAATTGGCATGCTGTCCGTGTGTCTGCATGTGTGTTTTCACTGCTCATTGTTGTGATACAATTATTTAGAACACATCTCAACATAGAAATCTGAAACTTTAGGTACCTGTAATATCTGGAAAGGTTTAAGGAAGAACCCTATTTATTATTAGTGAAATTGGTGCATCAGTCTCGTCGTAGATGTCCCTGTAGGAGAAAAATTGGTCTAAAACGAACGTCCTTAGAAGGTCTTGGTGAATAAATCATGTCTATGGTCTTAATTTTTTGGTCGGTTTAGATGGATGACGTAAAAACGACGTTCATGTACTCTAATATAATGTCAAAATATCACATCCTCAACTAGCATGACATGAAAATAACGTCTGGTTGACGGCCTATTATTATCTTGTAAATGACATAATTTGTACGTTAAAATGGCGTGTACAGGATGTCAAATATATTTTTCTGCACTTATTGTGATGTCACTTCCTTCCTCTTGTCTTTTGTCTACCTGTCAGAGGAGTAGTGTCACTTTAGAACTGTTTAATACAGAAGCACTATGAAATTTTTATTACCGTATGGTCTTGAGCACCAGTTCCTGTTTAAAAGTGTTGGAACACACTTTATTCTATAAGTGGTATGATAGAAACTAGGATAACTTCAGTGAAGATACAGTATACCAGGGGTCTGTGTGTATGGTTGTTGTCTCGTAAAAATCAACTTTACCGCCAAAATGATTCTCAGTTTTAGTGACCAGAATTATTACTTATACCTTTGCTTTAAATAAAATGCAAAATTTCAACTTCACTTTATTTTATTTAAGACTGCTCATAGAAGAAAACAATTAAATAAATACAACCAGTTACGTTATTATGCAACGTAAATATGAATATATATTACAAGTAAGCAACCAAGGAACCAAGCAAGAGGTTATATTAATGCAAGAACGGTGATCAGTTACATCAAGTACAGCTAAGTTATGGAAACTGCTACTACTACTACTACGGTATTACTATCAGCAGACAATATTCAAGTGTTTACTGAAGCATTTACAAGCAAACAATAGTTGATATCAATAAAGCCAAGTTACGGAAACTACCTACTACTATTAGTATCTATAGCAAGCGGTTAATGACTATAGTCACAAGTGCTTAGGTGGTATTACAGCAGGCGTCGTGCAGCAATGTCTAGGTGCTAGTGGCTACGGAGTAAAAGTTTGACACATTGGCGAATGGCAGGATATAGTCCAGGGACAGGCGGTATACATATATATATATATATATATATATATATATATATATATATATATATATATATATATATATATATATATATATATATATATATATATATATATATATATGTACACCGCCTGTCCCTGGACTGACATCCTGCCATCCTGCCAATGTGTCAAACTTTTACACCGTAGCCACTAGCACCTAGACATTGCTGCACCGGATGCCTGCCGTAATACCACCTTAAGCACTTGTGACTATAGTCATTAACCGCTTGCTATAGATACTAATAGTAGTAGGTAGTTTCCGTAACTTGGCTTTATTGATATCACCGATTGCTTGCTTTTGTAAATGCTTCTAGTAAACACTTGAATATTGTCTGCTGATAGTAATACCGTAGTAGTAGTAGTAGCAGTTTCCATAACTTAGCTGTACTTGATGTAACTGATCACCGTTCTTGCATTAATATAACCTCTTGCTTGGTTCCTTGGTTGCTTACTTGTAATATAGGTTCATATTTACGTTGCATAATAACGTAACTGGCTTGTATTTATTTAATTGTTTTCTTCTATGAGCAGTCTTAAATAAAAATAAAGTGAAGTTGAAATTTTGCATTTTATTTAAAGCAAAGGTATAAGTAATAATTCTGGTCATAAAACTGAGAATCATTTTGAGCAGGTAAAGTTGTCGATTTTTACGAGACAACAACCATACACACAGACCCCTGGATATACTGTATCTTCACTGAGTTATCCTAGTTTCTATCATACCACTTATAGAATAAAGTGGTGTTCCAACACTTTTAAACAGGAACTGGTGCTCGAGACCGTACGGTAATAAAAATTTCATAGTGCTTCTGTATTAAACAGTTCTAAAGTGACACTACTCCTCTCGTACAGGTAGACAAAAGACAAGAGGAAGGGAAGTGACATCACAATAAGTGCAGAAAAATATATTTGACATCCTGTACACGCCATTTTAACGTACAAATTATGTCATTTACAAGATAATATAGGCCGTCAACCAGACGTTATTTTTATGTCATGCTAGTTGAGGATGTGATATTTTGACGTTATATTAGAGTACATGAACGTCGTTTTACGTCATCCATCTAAACTGACCAAAAAATTGGGCCAATATGACATGATTTATTCACCAAGACCTTCTAAGGACGTTCGTTTTAGACCAATTTTTTCTCCTACAGGGACATCTACGACGAGACTGATGCACCAATTTCACTAATAATAAATAGGGTTCTTCCTTAAACCTTCCAGATATTACAGGTACCTAAAGTTTCAGATTTCTATGTTGAGATGTGTTCTAAATAATTGTATCACAACAATGAGCAGTGAAACACACATGCAGACACACGGACAGCATGCCAATTCGGATGATTTTAATATTTTTGGATCTCAAAAACTTCCATTTTCATTACAATCTGGCACTTGATATTTTTCATTATAGCAAGCCAAAACTTTGTAGATAGATGAGAAAGTAAAAATTATTATGTAGCAGGGATCTACAGATTTACCTTACGGACACTCACGCCGGGAGCCATACCAGCATCCACGTGGCCAGAGCATTGCGGCAATTGTCGGGTTGGACGAGGGAGAGAACGCTCAATTTTTAAAGCAATAGATAAAAAATGGGAGCCTGTTCCTATTTCTCTTGGAAATTTATTGGGATATTTAATAAGGGATTGTTCTGAAGGAACTACTTAAAATTAAATGTGACATAACACAAGGTAAATTTTTGTAGGATAAGGCGGAAAATATGCTCAAAGGAAAATCTCACTCTTGCAAGACACTTAGCAGAGGCCGGTTATGTTGCACTGCCGATTTTTGCGATATTTTTATTTTGCAGATAGTTTGGAACAAATTTGGAATAAAAAAAATGAAACAAACAGAAGCAAAGAAAGAGAATGATAGACAAATTGGAAGTTCGTATAATTAGTTTCAATTATTTTGATTAAAGTAAGGGAAAGAGTTTTGGTTACTGAGGTTGCTGCAATATTGGCAACGCCTGGTATGAATGTGTGCTTCTTAATTCGAAATGGGCATTGTGCTCTCGTATTTGAGTTATGTTATTTGGTAGTAGACTATCATTAAGTTTAAACTGATAGAATTTTTGTGATATGTGCTTGACGTAGTCTACTAGTGGGTATGTTAGAACACATCACATGAAGGTCTCTGAGGGAGGCGTATTTGTTTGAATTTGTAATGAAATGGAAAAATTTGTTTTCCAGGACGGTCAGTTTCTATAGTGTCGTAGCCGACACACTGCACCACGTATGGTGGAATGGTCAATGATTTGTATTACGTGAAGAAACAGCATAGTATACTTTGGAGGTGCGCTTTATTCTACCCATTTATTTATTTATTTATTTGATTCCTTAAGCAAATATAGTTTGATATACAAAAATTTTGGAAATAGTTATACAACCTACAAATAGCTAGTGAAAACCAATTCTGCATAGAACCTCTCAGCATAGTTAACAATACTTTATTCTAAGTAAGAATACCTTTTTTTACATATATTTTCCTCTAAGAAAACACTTTTGTTAAATATTTTCAGTGTATATTTGTTATTCATTATCATTCCTAAATCTAGCAACTGATTAATTTTTGGAAGTAATAATTGTCTTGTATTTCGTAACCTCACAAAAAATTAAAATCTGTAAAAAATTTACGTGATGCCCTTTGTGCTGTTTAGTTAAGAAAATTACATAAATTACATATTTCACGTCCTTATCAAGTTGCTACTCAATGAGAAGCTGCTGTGCGAAAGTGATAGACATAAACCTAAACTAAAAGTTATTTTTTTGGATCAGTACATTCTCTACATTTGGTGGAATAGGGACCCTGCACAATGTGGCGCCTAGCGTGGGGCTTGTTAGACGTCCTCTATGATTATATGTACGATGGATATCTTTAGGATGTAAAGTTTCGACAAAAGTGAACGATATTGAAATATCCATCAAATGTCCACAACTGTATCTAAGTAAATACAGTTGTGAACCTATTGATGTCTAATTTGATGAAAACTGGGTATTCTAAAAAAAGTCCGTCGTATATCCGAAGTGTCATTAAAATATATGTATGCTATATGGTGCCTACTATAAGTTCTGTTATATCGTTTGATGTTCATAATAATATTTTGGGCTAAATTGTCCAGTTTGTAACATTACTTTTACCACGTAACCGAAAGTGGTCAAAGTGGAATAAAGTGAAAATACATCACAAAAGTGATGTATTCTCTGCAGCGTTTAATATACTGTATTGTTAAAACTCGCTTTTGTGACGCAAAAAAAGATCTTATGATGCTTTATGAATTATTATGTTCAACAGACGCTAGTTCTATTTCTTAAGAGAATATTTATTAAGAATGATAAATAAGTAATAATTTCTCAAAGTATTAATTCGGAATTTCTGATTTTGTTTTTAATGGTACCTATTAATAATAAGTAGTGATTTTCTAACAGAGGCGTACAGCGCAGTGTCAAATGCCCAATCTAGCTGGACAAAACCTAAATTTTCAAACATCTCCAGTAACGAACAATTTCATCAAAGAAGCTTCTTCAGGTCCTCGTGGTATTGGCCATCACTGAAATACTTTCTGCAACAACGCAATCTCTGATACTTGGAGATTATGGCAAATCTTTGATTTGCAATGCCCTTAGCTGTGGGAAGCGTAATAGAAAGGCGGTGATATTGATTATGTGGTTTGAAATATGGCTTCGTGGTCGAGTGGTAAGGACACACTTGCGTCTCACCCTATGGAGTCCCGGGTTCGATTCCCGGTTGAGTAGATAGGATTTATTCTAAACCAGGAAATCCATCCTAGCATACTCGGATATTGGGGTGTGTCCCATGTCTCTAAATATGCAGCTCTCTCCCACGCAAGGTATCTTCAGGGATACAGGGGATTGTATTACCTGTGAAGTGTTTAATTCAATTTAAAAATTAAAAAAAGTCAAAACAACTTGTGTTGTGTAAGATATGGATCCAGGTATGTATTGTTTATTTACTGTTACTAGGGATTTCCGAAATAAATAATAAGCAGCAGATCATGAATGTAGAAATGATGGTAGTGTTTTTAAATATGGGTATTATTTAACGAGAGATTAGTATTATAATCGGGTAATTTTGGCTGCTCTAACTGTATCTGTTTTATTCCATAATGTTTGTAGATTACGGCAACATCTATATATACTGCCTAAATTTTCCTATTCACTAATAACATTTTTTTTCAGATAAGTACCTATTTCCTGAATGGTTTATACTCTTCAAAATGTGGCTAAAAGTACAGGTGGTAGAAGTTTGCCTCGGAGATAATAGATCTCTTGGCTGAACCAGAAAAAAATGTAATTGGCGGCGAAGTGGCAAGGAAGCTAATTCGCAGATGTTAATTCAATAGGGACTGAATGTTTTACTTGCATTTTCTGTGAATATAAATTGTCCAGTAAAACCAATATCGTTCTTTATATTATATTTAGTTTTACTAACGCATTTATTTACTCTGAAAACAATAATTTAATAAATCTATCAGCGCGCTGAAAAATATCCAACCATATTTTTAAGTTGTCCGTTTCAAAAGCGTCATTTTAAAACCAGTCATTTTTAATTCTGCATTTTTGATATCAAATCGAATTACCACAAAAATAACTTCAGACAGATATATTAATAGAGACGCTATGCTTTATTATTAAACCACTTCAATATATGGTAAATTTGATTTTCAAACGAGGAAAATTTCCAGAAATTCTAGAAAATGTATAGTTAAACCAACATTTAAACAGGGGAATGCAAAAGAGATCAAAGTATCAACCAATTACCATAATTAGTAATATAGCCAAAATTGTTGAAAAATGTATAAAAAATTCGCATATGAGAACACTTAAATAAACATAATATAATGTCTTCTTCCCAATATGGTTTCAGAGGAAGAATGTCAACGTCAGACGCAATGCACACTTTATTGTCAGATCCACTAATCATTAAATTGTAGTCAGAAGCCTTTAGCAATCTTTTTGATTTAGCAAAGGCTTTGACACAGTATCGCATGAGAAGTTATTATGGGTATATAAACTGAACAAATATGGTATTCGGCGTGTATGTGAGAACTTGCCCAGGGGATTATTTAACAAATCGAAAGCAACGAGTCGCAATCAATTCAGAAGTGATGAAAAAATATTAAAGTGTGGGATCCCACAAGGAACAGTAATAGGTCCAATCTTATTTCAAATTTATATTAACCAAATGCTAAAATTAAATATCTCCGGACAAGTCATCTCATATGCCAACGACACAGTACTGCTCTTTTCTGGGGCTATCTGGGAGGAAGTAAAAAACAAAGCTGAATTAAGATTATATCAAATACAAAAATGGCTAAATAAAAACATCCTACCTTTAAATAAAACTAAAACCAAATATTTCAAATATCATGAATGTCAAAACCCAACAAACTGTAAAAATACTTGTAATTATTCTATAGAAACCACAACAAATATAAAATACTTAGGACTCCATGTAGACCATTTTTTACAATGGAACGTATACATTTACAGGCATTCTGCCAGATAAATTAAGAAAACTAATATTCAAATTTTACCAACTGATGCAAATTATGGAAACGAACATTCTATTATCAGTTTATAAAGCGTTATTCGAAAGTTTGACTAAATGTGGTTTAATAATATGGGGTAGCGCATACCAAATTAACTTATCCAGTCTAAAGGTAATACAGAAATATTTCCTAAAAATTATATTAAAAAACCCAAAAACTTTCTCCCTCAAAACTAAAGAATCAAATATTTTACATTTAGACCATCTGTATATTCTATCAGTTTTAAATTTTATTAGAAAAACTTCAAAGTTTAAAAATTTAATAAACCATAATTACAGTACAAGATCAACAACAAATAAAAATAGTCAAATACCAAAGCCAACAAATACTGCATTTCTAAAGTTTATAGATTATGTTGGAATAAAGTTATACAATATACGCGCACCTGATGTTAACTTAAATACTACAACAAATTCAAAATAAAAACTATGTGTGTGTAAACATTGAAAAATTGAGGAATATATTAAAACTATAATTTTAATCTAGTTGAGTATTTGCCAACTTTTATTTCACAATTATTAACAAATTGCTGTTATTAATAATTAGTATAATGATGTAAAAAAAATGTTACAGAAAAAAGAATTACATTGTTAGAATAGATAATGACAATAGATAATAAAATTCCTTGCTTGTTTGTTAAATAAACTATTATATTTTTACACAACACAAGCTCTTCTAAAGTTTAGGTGCTTTTGCGTTATATATTGTCACAAACATAATGTAATATTGTTTTAAACTTAGAAATAAATATATTTATTTATTTTCGATAGAACCGATGCCGAACAGCCCTTCCCTGGACCTCACGGGAGTAGCGCCGACGCATTAATTACAGCCACTCCCCACATCCCGCAGGTTAGTAACCAGAATCGTGTGCCCTAAACAGACAGAGATAACCTAGAATGACCGCCTTCTGCATTTGGCCTGCCAGCCACTTGGCTGATTTTTTGTAGGCCGGTATGGTCTTCCATTCCGAGAGCAACGTAGGCTTTATCCCTACGAGTAGACCGATTATCAGGACGACCATTTTGACTCAGTAGCCTGGATACTGCCCTTGGAGCTCGTACCGAAAATCGCGATATTTAGACCGTTTCTCCTCCTCCTTCAAGGTGATGTTTGTCTCAGCAGATGCCGAAAACTCGATGAAATACATCACCTTGAGTTGATGGTCGAGGAGGACTATGTCAGGTTTATTAGCTTTGATTAGTTTGACCGTTGGGAACGAGTAGTTCTAGTAAATCCGGCATTTTTTTTTCTTCGGAATAACCGATGCCATAGAGTCCTCTTGTCGCCTCCGACGGCTCACGGGGGTCGCGCCGGTGAATTAACTACATCCACTCCCTACATCCCGGAGGGTTAGTGACTGTAGATACCAGAATCTTGTGCCTTAATCAGATAGAGAGAACCAAGACTTCTGCATTTGGCCTGTCAACCACTTGATTGATTTTTGCCAGGCCAGTATGGTCTTCAATTCCGAGAGCAGCGTAGACTTTTATCCCTCTGAGTACACCGATTATTAGGACGACCATCTTGACGGAGTAGCCTGTGTACAGCATTTAGAGCTCATACCGAGGATCGCGTCATTTGGTCCGCTTTTCCTCCTTCTTCAAGGTCATATTTTTCTCAGGGGCCGAAAATTCGATAATATACATCACCTTGATTTGATGGTCGAGAAGGACTATGTCAGGCTTATTGACTTGGATTAGCCTGACAGTCGGAAACGAGTAGTTCCAATAAATGTGACATTTCTCGTTCTCGACAACGGACTCAATATCTCCGGGGATGTAAAGCAGCACTGGTGTCTGGTCTATCCCGTACGAGTTCCTTAGGTGGTAATATAGCACTCGTAACACCGCGTTATGTCGGTGGATGTAAGCCGAAATCGCATATATGGGGCATGCAGAGAGTTTGCATGAGTGATACCAGCGCCTGACGGCAGGTCCTGCAGTTGATATCAGGTGCTTCTATACGTCACACGCGTCTACGGTAGATCAAGGTGTTAATAACACCGTCCTGGCAGGCCATAATGAATTCCTTAGTCTTTAACTTACGCCCGGCTGACCTTAAAAAGGCGAATGTCAGCCTGGTCGATAAACCCAGTGTTTATATATTATAGAAGACACCATGCTGGGGTTTGTTGACATGCTGCCGAAACAGTTTTTCCACTTCAGCAGCTCTGCCTCGGGCTATCAGACGATTTGGCTGGAGCTCAGTGACTGACTTTGCATCAGCACCTCATCGGCCTCCTCGCCTGATGTCAAATGCGAAATCAAGCAAAAAAGAGCCGCAGATGAGGTTCTTTTTGCTGCCTTGAACAATCCTGCTCACATTCCTACAGTTTCGTGATGTTTTACAAACCGTAAGAAGGGAACTGAGCTCCTGAAGATGTTACATGCCATACACAGTACTATTTTGCCATGCGTGCACTTCAGACTCAATAGTCCTCGGCCTCCCCGTGAACACGTGGGAGGTACACACGAGGAACGGACGATCTAGGATGAATACTTCGGTGAATATTCTTCATCTTGCGAGTATCTCTGTCTAATTGGCGCGGCTCATCTACCGTCCCCTTCACTACCCCAGTGGAGTAGAGCACAACCGGAACGGCAAGCATGTTAGTTGCGGACATCTTGTTCTTCCCCGAAAGTCGGAAGACCAAATCTTTCGGAGGCGGTGTCTGTACTTACCGCGG
Source organism: Rhamnusium bicolor (assembly GCA_029963845.1). Classification (NCBI taxonomy): domain Eukaryota; kingdom Metazoa; phylum Arthropoda; class Insecta; order Coleoptera; family Cerambycidae; genus Rhamnusium; species Rhamnusium bicolor. The sequence continues at coordinate 257,168 of JANEYF010003336.1, read as the reverse complement.
GAGAATCCTTTATTTGTTTTACATCCGGGATGAGCCTTTGTTACACACCCAGATATGTATCTGGCATCCTTCCGTCTGCGAGCTGCGTATCTTCAGAGAATTCCCTGCATCGTTCTCTCTTGAGGTGGATGACTGCACATTTGTCCAACTCGAACTCTATACCAATTACCCGCGTGTATTATTTGATCACTCCAAGAGCGTTTTGTAGTTGACGCTCTGCGGAGGCATAATGTTTAAGGTCATCCATCTAAAATATATGGGCGACTTTATGTATCCTGTCGCTGGGTGATCCACATTGATATAGAGAGGACTCAAGGGAGTCGCCCTGGAAAACTACTCTCCTAAATGCCACCTGCTCTGTCGTGACCCGCTGTGCACCTGATTTTATGGTGAAGCGAGTCTTCCAGAGCGGCAGCAGCTGTTCTATGCATCTCACTAATGGCGTTAGTACCGCAAGACATTCGAGCAAGTACAACAATAGCTCATGGGTAGTTGTATCAAATGCCTTGCGGTAATCAATCCAGGCCATCGATAAATTCCCATTCCCATTTTACAGATTTAATCAACGTTTCACAATCTACTGTTTGAAACCTTAAACTAGTGTATCTTTATTTATTTCATTTATTGCATTTTACATGTGATAAATATGGATATATGTCGGACGTTACGTTTCGCGTAACGCGGTAGACGTCCGCCATGACCGCTGTTATGGCCCATACCCAGTAATGTTTCTATTTAATTTTTTGACTTTTTCCTTATAACAAAGTGATTGCCGGCCGAAATAAGATGCTTTTTAGCGAATTGAACTTATTTGCATGTTTTTGTTGACGTGGGTTCTTTCATGTATACAGGAAAAAAACCTGTTTCATTTCTATTTTTTATTGTTGGTTATGGTTTATGTGGCTTAAACTGACACCCTGTCTCACCCATTAGGGTGAGAGAGGGTGTCAGGAGTAGTGGGAATGATAGGATTGTTACGTGTATGTGAGTTGTCCGTATGTCTCTCTGTTATACTTGTTCGTCGTACAGTGGTAGTCTCTCGTATATGTACTTGTGCGTATGTTGTATGTCGTTATGTCGTCTGCGACGTGTCATGTCTCTAGTTATTATGGAAGTCGGTGTTTGGTTTTTAAGAATTAAGTAGCTGTCTCGTATATGTATGGTTGTATAAATTCAAGTCCATATTGTTCGTGTAGTTGTCGCATGTTTCTGTACCTGTTTGCGTTTGTTAGAAGTCTGAGTACTTTGTTCTGTGTCGTCTGCAGTCTTTTCTACTGCGTGTCCGACATGTGACACCATGCCGCACACGCGTACGTCATTGTCGGTCGAAGTATGGTTTTCTAGAGTAAAAGTTTATTATCTGTCGAAAATACACTACGTCTGTTGATTAGCGTGTAGAGTCTGTATTATATTTGTTATGTGTCGTTTGAAAAATAATCGTTTATCGAGTGTCACACCTAAGTATTTAACATTGTCTTTTTCCGTTATTGTTTTGTTATTAATTTTAAGTTTGTTGAATGTCTATGTTCGTAAATTTTTTTGTTAGTGTAATGGTCTCTGTTTTGTCTTCATTTAGTTTGATTTTTCACGTCTTGTAATAGTCCGTCAGTTGGTCCATGTGGTAGCGTACTTTCTGTGTCGTCGTCTGTGCGTAAAAAGATTGTCCGTAAATAGTCGTATTGTCTGCGTACAGTATCGTTTTTGTGTTAGGATGAGATGGTAAATCGGAGAGGAATAGGTTGAAAAGGATAGGAGAGAGTATTGTGCCTTGTGGCACACCTGCTTGTACCAACTTGAACGACGAAACTGCATCGTTAACCCTCACTCGGAATTTTCTGACTGAAATATAATGCTTAATCAGGCTAGTGAAGTACATGGGTACTTGATTTGCAGGTATTAATTGCTTTTTGTGTATCATTCTGTTTAATCTATTTAGTATAATTTTTTCTGCAACCTTAGACATTGATTTAACAGTGATATCGGTAGGTAGTTGTTTTTGTTTTGCGCGTTTTTATTTGGTTTTAGGAATGGGACTACCACGGCAATTTTCCATCATGGTGGAAAATACTGCAACTTTATTATATTATTTATAATACACGTCAGGGAAACAACGGCTTTATTGGGAAGATGTTTTAGGATGATGTTGGATATATTGTCAGGTCCAGGGGCTTTATTGTTTGGTAATTGTCTAATTATTTGTTTAATTTCTGTTGGTGACGTCATGAGTTTTGTAAATTTTCGTCTAGGTATGTCATAAAAGTCTCGTATTTCGTCAGCGTTGTTACGTATTATTGTGTGATGTTCCGTCGTGTCCGGTGTTGAAGATCAGCATGGATTTATCTAGGGACGGTCCACGGTATCGAACCTATATTAGAAGCAATGTACATTTAAAATGTACTGTTTTAAATTTTACTATGTACTTAAACCAATGACATTTGATGAAATTTCCTTTAACGTAACGTAACATAATACTCTTGCAATACTAAACAAAAAGAAAGGCCCATTGAACATCTCTCTCTAATTTTTAGCAAATTTATGATGCGGTCGGCCGACTTGTTGCATTACCTATATAATATACCGTGGTAATAGGATTGATTGCAAATTAGCCATTTTTAGCAACAACCCTAGATGGAATATTTGTTAAAGAAAAAAGTTTCTTGGAAATTAAATGCCCATATTCATGTAACAATCGTGCTACTGTAAATCTTGAGTAATGCATTATAAATAAATGTAGGGCAATTAAGAGAAGACAGTTTTTTAGAACAATTATTGCCTAAGGTAGAGTAGTTTTATTACACACATTTTATACCTTTGTTGCGGTAGACGATTTTGTAAATATCATTAATTTCAATATTTATGAAAGTTTGTCGTTGCTATTTGTTTTTACCTCGTCCGAGGCATCTATGCACTGTAACATTAATAGATAAACTGAATCTAAATAGGGAATACGGTTTAGATCTCGCTGCGTATGCACAGTTGCTCTACGTTCCTATGGGAAGAGAGGCAAGCAAGATCCGGGAATTACGGACATTGTACGATGTATAATCATGATTCACAGACATGCGAAGTTTTAATAATATATGGTGCTTATTTGAATATTAAAAAGTTATTGGTTCAACATATTTTTTGGCCGGTAAGGAAATTAATTTTGAAATATTTACGTTAGTGTTTCTAAAAGTATGGACTTGGGTAATGGACAAACGTGTCGGCTCTGAATATAAAACTTAATTGCAGAAAGTAATTGTCTACTACAGATAAATAAGCGATGGCCTTTAAATTACTAATTGTTTTTAATTGCATTCGTAAATAATTGCAGAGATAGTAATTAGCAATAATGTGATGTGAAATCGCTTCTGTGAAATCAGTCAATTATTTCTAAAATAAATCTTATGATCCGATCCCTTTGAATTGTCATGCTTAAACAATATCATTTGTTATTGGAACACCGCATAAATTCTCTTCTACTAATTTCATCAGCACTATGAGAATATATCAGGAACTGTGATTCAATACTATTTTATAATCAGTTGCAAATTCATGCAGGGGAGAACTAAATTCAGTTTACCATTGGAAAATTGCAAAAATACAACTATAAGTATAATTTAGCTATGTATATTTGGAAATTTTATCCAAAACTAATAATTTGTAATAAATCGATGTGACAAAATGTACCTAATCAAAAATTGGTTAGAATGACGAGTGTATTTTTCTAAACTGTGAATTTTTAAAATTCAAAATTAAGTAATGATTTACCAGTTTACTTTAGATACCTTTGTTTAAAACTTGACAAAAGACTATCTGATTGTGTAATAATATAATTTAATTAAAAAATGCGTAAATTAGCGCCCGAGCAGGGATGTTGAATAAATATAAGCCGTAGTATACAGGGTGTACCAAAGTGAAGGAAGAACCATCTTAGGTATATTATAGTGTCCAAAATCATTAACAGAAAAATCACTTCGGTACGGTACTATTTGAAAAAAATATTATAATTCAGTATTCTAGCTTAAGTAGATCTCTAAAATATTTCTTGGTTACGTTTCAGCGTACTACGTTGGGTTGTTTTGACACGAAATGTCACCAACTTGATAACAGTAAGAGTTAGATCCATATCAGTATGAGTGCGCGCGTGCGTGCGTGCGTGTTTGTGCGTGTATATGCGTGTTTGTGCGTGTTTATGCGTGTTTGTGCGTGTTTATGCGTGTTTATGCGTGTGTGTGCGTGCGAGCGCGCGCGCACGTGCATGTGTGTTTGTGTGGGCGCGCGCGCCTTCAGGAATGCTAACTAAATATGAAAATATATTTAAAAAACATAAGTTTCTATTGTCACATTTTTAGGGAAAACCCTATATAACTCCATTGGAACATATAGAATTCCAAAAAGTCATTGAAACACCGCAAGAGGCCTTCGTTACATAATTTAATAATATACACCACAGAATTGAACACGGCTGTATAAATAATAATAATTAATAAGACACCACAGAAATTAGACAACCCTCGAATCTAAGGCCAAAGCTGTCTAGGAGGGGTTACACTTAGAAAAACGTGGACATGTAATCATTCCCACCGAAATTGCCAGTGCCAATAGCGGGATTAGACCCGCAGCTACGAAAGATAGATTTCTAGTAGCACTTGCCATCGCGCGCTCTAGCCAAATACACCATCGAATATTAAAAGTTAATAAAAGTAGATATGGCTTCTACAGTAAAGGCATCGGTAACAATTGAAATTTTTTTTGAGGGAAGAGCTCCACCGGTATTTTACTAATTTCGAAGGACGTGTAGAAAATTTCTGGTTTATTCGATTAATTTAACATGTTAGTATAAAAGCCGTTTTGCACGCGCTTTTGGAGGAGGTGTAATTAGTACTAGAAACTTGCAAAATACTAGTATGTTTGCTATTTTGGGCAATTTTGAAACAAGAACCAGCCACAGAATGCTTGCCCACCAAATGCCAAACAATTTTAACTTGAATGATCTCAAAAAACATTGTTTAAATAAGATTTGTTACCAAACCTAAAAAGACTTGTTCTCGATTTGTTCGCATCTAAAAATGTGCGTGCGTGGGTGTGTACAAAATTTTCTTTTTCAAAATGTTATATAACCTCACATTAAATACTTATTTTTACACAAGGAACTACCAAAAATTTTGTCTACATATACACAAATCTTTTAAAAGAATAACAATTATTATACGTTATGTGGAAAAATTTTAATTTCAAAAATATTTGGAAATTTTTAAATAAAACGCTGTTTTTAAATACCACTTTCTTAAGAAAAGTGTAAATATTAAACTATATTGTATATTAATTGTATTGAATGAGTATCGAGTACAAACAAATTTGCGTATTTCACAATTATACAGAGTATTTCACTGAGGACTGACCAACTGGTGCAGGGTGATAGAGGACTTTAATACGCATGGATTTGACCCCCTTCTTGTTTTGAGAAATTCGTTAGTTTAGATTCATGATTTTTTTTATAAACGTAGTCCAATTTCGCATAAAATAAATGGGGGTCAGATCGTATTGAAGTCCTTTATCACCCTACACCAGTTGGTCCATTCTCAGTGAAACACCCTGTATATGTAGTAACAAAACAGAACGGTTGACTTCTCTAAATTATGCTGACGCTAGTACTATTAATCACAATTTATTACTATCATAATTGTAATATATAACAGTTTCTCTAAAAATGCCTTAAAAATACTGAAGTCATACAAAAGTCTTAATTTTCTTCTATATATCTGACTTTAAGGTGCTTGAATCTTGTGTACCACAAGGGTCTATTTTAGGACCGCTGTTTTTTATATTATATACTGCTGACTTTCTTAGTGTCTTAAAAATATGTAGATCTCATTTTTATACGGACGATACCAAGTTTTATAGCACTTTTGATTTCCAGGAGATTATGCAGTCAGTTGTAAATGTAAATCTGAGAATCTTTAGTATTGCCAACATTATTAAAATCATCATTAAAAAACTCGGGCTTATTGTTTTAAGCTTCAGCTACATATTAATGTAGTGTATCTTATGCAAAAATTTTACTGTGCGTTAAAAAACCATTATTGTCGTCACAAATTAATAACACATTTGAGAGAATTATTAGTATTATCTTTTCTTAATTATGATAATATTGTCTATGGTATCTTAATCAAATAAATGTTTACAGGATACAATAAGTCCAAAATACATGTATAAGATTCATTTTACTTTCTTATAAGAAAGTATCAGGATTTTTTTCGACCTCGAATTTTGATTGATTTATACGTTTTGAACCTGAATACATTCTGACTATTTTCCGAATGATGTCTGTCAGTGTGTGCGTGTGTGTGCGTGTGTGCGTGTGTGCGTGTGTGCCCGTGTGCGCGCGCGCGTGTGTGTGTGTGTGTGTGTGTGTGTGTGTGTGTGTGTGTGTGTGTGTGTGTGTGTGTGTGTGTGTGTATGTTTTACATTCCCTATGGCACCATGTGCGTGCAAGGAGCTGTAGTCTGGCACCTGTTCAATTTTATGGCACCATACAAGCGTTGCCACAGAGTAAATCATGTTTTTTGGACTCTTCATCTCAAACCAAGTCGATCTATACCTACTTTCAATTTTTCGTGTGTATGTATCCACAATGCGGATTTTAGTATGTGGTACACACAATGCTATCACTGTGGCACCAGAAGCTTCACGGATAGATGGCGCTTCAATCGCGAATAATAAATAAATACCACAATGCGGTCTTTATATCTGTTAAGATACACACATTAAACTACACATGCGTATCTCTCTTATTCCGCCAAAAGACGGTTACACTATGTGTGTTTTAAATCGCGAGTTTCGACTATTTCCAGTAAGCTGATCTAATAAGGTGATTGTGTATTGTGTATGTACCCACACATATAGTATTTTTTAATTTAATTTATTATGCATTGAAAAATCATCGATAAGTTTTAATAGTTTCTACAGAATTGTTTGTACTATAAAATAGCTTTGCTGATATTATGTAAAAATTTGAGTCATCTAAAATGTATCTTCCTCAAAAATATAAACGACTAGATAAAATTTTACGAAGATTTTTTTCTGACGTATTTCACTGTGATGATTCTATAAACTACGAGTACACAGAGTAATATAGGAATTATTTTATTTAAATCGCACAACTTATATACAGGATTGAACAAAAGTAACAAACAATCGCTGTAACTTTGTCAGTAGACTTTTTTGAAAAATGCCAATAGGGATAAAGCTTTTTTATACTGATGCGTATATAAATACATTTTCTTCATTAGTGGTTTTTTAGATATGACGTCTTCCACGTTTCCATTAAAACCTATATTTTTTTAATTTTTCCGAAGCAGTTTCTAGTTCTCTTTTCGGTAGTAAGTAATAACCCATAGGTTATTTGGGACCAAATTATTTCAATCTAACAACCTTCATTACTAATATACAGAGTGTTTTGTAAGTTTTGTCTAATTTTGTCTTAAGCCACAGCATATGAACCACGTATACAAATTTGATATTCAGTAGGTATGTTTTAGTTACTTTACTGAATCGATTAACTATTAACCAAAACGGAGTTATATAAGCTACATAAAAAATATCCATTTAGTATATCCCAAAAACAACAAAATTTTTAAAATGTAATATCTGAAATGAGCGGAAAATAATAAGCTAAGTAGTTAGTCGAGTACAGTTAGGTTTTTACCTCAGAACCCGTCTACAGTGAATAAATTTTTATGAAAATTTTTTCATTGAATTTCTATTAAATATGATTTGAATGAAACAACTACTCAGCGGGCAAATACCCCGACCTCCATTGGATTACACCTTCAAATTATGATAGATCGATAACCAATATCATTTGTCAATTCCTAACCATAGACCGGTTTCAAACTTATTTGTTCTCCTCAGTATGCCATAGGTTATGGAACAGACAAATGATAGTGGCCAACCTGCTAGTCATATACTAACTAACGTAAATTGAGTTGTGGTGAGAGGTATGAAACTTCTCGTATGGTCTAAATGCTACTATCTGACAGACATCATAGATGTCTCTGTGGCGGATAGCGACTTGCGAAGCAAGTACCGAGAACGGCGACCTCTAGCCCAGGTGGACTAAACTACTGTTATTAAATATGATTTGAATGAAACAACTACTCAGCGGACAAATACCCCGACCTGCATTGGATTACACCTTCAAATCATGATAGATCGATAACCAATATCATTTGTCAATTCCTAACCAGCCATAAACCGGTTTCGAACTTATTTGTTCTCCTCAGTATGCCATATGTTATGGAACAGACAAATGATAGTAGCCAACCTGCTAGTCATATACTAACTAAGGTAAATTGAGTAGTGGTGAGAGGTATGAAACTTCTTGTATGGTCTAAATGCTACTATCCGACAGACATCATAGATGTCACTGTGGTGGATAGCGACTTGCGAAGCAAGTACCGAGAGCGGCGACCTCTAGCCCAGGTGGACTAAACTACTGTTATTAAATATGATTTGAATGAAACAACTACTCAGCGGGCAAATACCCCGACCTGCATTCGATTACACCTTCAAATCATGATAGATCGATAACCAATATCATTTGTCAATTCCTAACCAGACATAGACCGGTTTCGAACTTATTTGTTCTCCTCAGTATGCCATAGGTTATGGACCATACGAGAAGTTTCATACCTCTCATCACTACTTAATTTACCTTAGTTAGTATATTTTTATGACTAGCAGGTTGGCCACTATCATTTGTCTGTTCCAAGTTCCATGACTGGATAAAATTTTACGAAGATTTTTGTCTGACGTGTTTCACTGTGATGATTCTATAAACTACGAGTACACAGAGTAATATAGGAATTATTTTATTTAAATCGCACAACCTATATACAGGATTGAACAAAAGTAACATACAATCGCTGTAACTTTGTCAGTAGACTTTTTTTGAAAAATGCCAATAGGGATAAAGCTTTTTTTACAACCTTCATTACCAATATACAGAGTGTTTTGTCAGTTTTGCCTAATTTTGTCTTAAGCCACAGCATATGAACCACATATACAAATTTGATATTCAGTAGGTGTGTTTCAGTTACATTACTGAATCGATTAATTATTAACCAAAACGGAGTTATATAAGCTACATAAAAAATATCCATTTAGTATATCCCAAAAACAACAAAATTTTTAAAATGTAATATTTGAAATGAGCATAAAAGAATAAGCTAAGTAATTAGTCGAATGCAGTTAGGTTTTTACTAAGGCTGGAAATCGAATACGAATAATTCGAGTATTCGAATATTCGAATATTCGAATATTCGAGTATTCGAATATTCGAGTATTCGAATACGAATTATTCTAATGGAAAATTATTCGAATATTCGAATACTCGAATGTATTCGAATATTCGAATATATTCGAGTACTCGGATATTCGAATACTCGAATATATTCGAGTATTCGAATATTAGATTATATTGTGAATATTAAACTATATTAAATTATGTACGAATAGGTATGCAGTATGCATCCAACCAAAGTAGGTAGATAGTAGGTATAGTTAGGTACCTATTCTAAAATCCAAATATATAAATAGACCACATTAGTGGCACGTTTTACTACCAGTCAAACAATTCCATCTCTTTCTCGCCTCGACCTTATTCTTACTGTACTAAGGCAGGGGTTAAAATTAAATTTTAAATTTTAGAAAACCTGTAAATATTTAACTATTGACTTTTCATGTATTTGTTTTACCTTCGCAATCTGCGTCTTTTTTAAAAACATTCTAATTTTAGAGCACTTATTTTTTTTCGAAAAGGAAAAATAGTTATGACACAGAAGTATAATAAACTAGCTCTGTTTTCGCTTTATTTAAGCTTCAATAGTTAAATGTGAACAATAGCGCCTCAATCCTAAAATAAAATACTAACTAAATAATTCTGACTCTTAAAGCACATGTACAGCAGACATACCCTATTGTGGGTATGGAATGCAAATCAAATTGCCTACTTAGTGGATTACGTCACGACTATTATGGTGGTCTATCCAACCAAATACTCAAATAGAGTATTCACTATTCACTAGTATTCAGTGCAATACCTATTAATAATGAATATTCGAGGATCCGGATTATTCGGATCCCTGTTTGAATAATTTGGATTATTTGAGTATTCGAATATTCGAATAATTCAAATTATTCGAATACCCGAATATTCCAATAATTCGAATTCCGAATAATTCGAATACCTATTTGAATAATTCGAATAATCCGATTAATCGAATATCCGAATAGTTCGAGTATTCGAATATTTTTTTCGAACGAATATTCGAATACTAAAATCTGGAAAATTCCCAGCCTTAATGAAAATAACAAAAACACAGTGGCGTACCTTATTCTTTACAGCAATATTACTGATATTACCCATAAGCACGCCTCTGATGGAAATAAATTAAATTCGTTTGTGACAAAATTACTTCCTGTGCTGTACATACTTACTCTTAAGTTTCAACTAATGCTTTCCTAGCAATTTTTAGGTTTTTTAGGAAAAAAGATCTTTTTGTATCTTTTAACACTCTGTACCTCAGTAACGAAGCGTTTCCGGACACGTTTATAGGAACTTTTTCTGTTATTTTTGGATTGCGAATTTTCAGCTGTGCGTTCATGCATGTTTTTTGAAACACCTTATATCTGTAGAATTAATTCTACACATTACAAAAAACGATCTAAAAACTTTGAGGGAGGAAACAGATTAAAAAAAAAAGAAACAGATTAAATTTTCGAAACGTTAGAAATATGCATTTTTTAATAGTTTTTCCATTTTATGTAACATTCTGTTGAAAACCAACTTCCGACTTTTCCTTTGACATTTAAAGCTGATATTTATGTACCAAAAATTAAAAAAAAAAGGAAAATGAATTGACCAATGCCAATGAAAAAAAATTGTTTGTAACTATTTCTAGTTTTAAATTGGATTTTACCATTTATTGCAACATGGTCTTAGTGGATATTCTTCAAACACAAAGATACTGTGTAATTTTGTTGTACCTACTTGTGGCGCCATTTGTCGTAAGCATGTATTTTGGTAACACAATCATATACATCTAAATGTGTAATTTTGTTGTGCCTACTTGTGGCACCATTTGCCATAAGTATGTATTTTGATTACACAATCATACACTCTACATGTTCATAAATATTTATGGCTGTTTCATACCCACGGTATGGATTGCTATTAACATGACACCAGATGTCCCAAGTCGGTATTTCAGTTTCTAGAGTTGTATGGAGTGTATCAATAAACGGAAAAGAGCTACAGACATGTAGCGCTGCCGCTATATTTACCATATGTACAGTTTAAAAGATGCCACATGTGCGGCCTATGTCGAGGTGTCGCAAATATTGGCGAACAGGTATGTGTGTGTGGGTGTGTGGGTGCGTCCGTCCGTCCGCGTCCGTGATAACTCCAAAAATACTAATGGGAGACTTCCCAAATTTGGCAACAACATTTTAGGTGACACATTAAATTTGGTGAATGTGGTATCTCCAGAAGAGACACAACGAATAAAAGAAGAAAAAAGGTACAATTTCGGGAAAAAAAATTAAAATTTTTAATTGGATATCTGGACGAATCTCGACGAATTATAATGAAAAAACATTATGAAAAAAGTCTGTCTGCATGTCTGTAGTATCGCGATAGCAGCCACAGTTTTTGAGATAAAGCTTTCAAATTTGGTACACATGTTCTAAAGGCTAAAGACATTCGATGATGAGCAAAATTGGCCAGCTGAAAAGAGGTCCACGGGACCCAAACTTTTTTGTATTTGAATTTAAAAAAAATATATTCTTGATGAAAAATTATAAATCATGTCTACTATATCAAGCCAATAAAATATATTTTCCAATTATTTAAATAAAGCTGATGTAAACTTAAATTTTTTGTACATTTGACCTCAAAAATGGGGTTAGGATGAATTTAACAGTTTGACATTTGAAATGTCTAATTTAGTTACAAAAATGTCAATGTCAATAAGAAGATATTAAAATATATTACATGAATTATTATTGACAGTATCGACTGATGCTGATAATTAATTATTTAAAAATTTTAATGAAACAGTTCAGGTACGCTATTAAAATTTAATTGAGATAAATGAAGAATTAAACACAATGATTTGTTTAGATCAGGATGATATATACTGGTATAAGAAAGTTATGTGCTGGCCACATCAGATATTTTAACTTACAAAAGAATGATCATGTAGACAACAAATTAAAAACATTAAAATTATTAAGACGAAAACTACCTACATCTTGCAAGTTTTACACATAAATTAATAGTAACAGCCAATCTTCCATATCTAAGAGAATTTTTGATACCCAGATTCTCCATTCCTCAGCGTAATCTTAGATATAGGTACTGAGAACAACAATTTCTCACCACGTAACTTTCTTTAAAGAATCCTTTACGTATTCTGCATCGGCATTATATAATTTCCTTTATGTTAACATTAAATGACTTTCAGTAAACTCGTTCAAATTTCGTTATAAAAAAATCCTCAAAATCGGTGATCAAAAAACCCAAATATAATGTACATTATCTTCTCCTCCTGTATTTTGTAGGAAACATTGTGTTGTCTATTCCTATTAATATTCACCGTGAACCAAATTAATGTAGTTAAGTTTAATATTTTTTTCTTTTTCCAACTGATTTTAATAATTTTTGGGTATAATATGTAGATAGTATTTTTTCCTGGAATTTCATTTTAAGTGCTTAAAACTTACAGGGTGAACCGAATAAAATTAAGTTCTATCAAAACAGTGTATTTGAGCTCTTTCAAAAATTAAGTTTTCATTTAAAAATTAATGAAACATTTTCGGAAAACAATATTCTTAGACATTGTCATTGTTACTTATTTGCAATTCATATTTTCCACCTCTGTTACAGTTTCAAAATCATAATTTTTCATAATCTTATTTAATTAAACAGCCAAGTCAAAGGAAAGCAGTTGACAGATTCCGAGTTCTTATGCTTCCGAAATGGTTGTCACTTTAAAAACTTGTTATAAAAATCATTCAACTATTTTTATTAGTTTTAGTTTTTTTATGTTATTAGTAAATAATAAAATATAATGATAATGTTAAAAAAGAGCATTATTTTCCAAAAGTGTCTATAAGCAATGGCGAGTGTTTCAGTAATTTTTAAACGGAAAACTTAATTTTTACAACGAGCTAAAATGCACTGTTTTAAAAGAACCGCATTTTCTTGGTACACTCTGTAAGTTTCAAATACCTATAACGAAATTCCAGGTAAAAACGCTGTCTACATACCCAAAACTTATTAAAATCTGCTGGAAAAAGAAAAAGTTATTAAACTTTAAAAATGGTGCTACTTTAATTTAGCCCAGCGTGTTATGAATATATTTTGTTTATGGTTGAATTTGAGCAACCTCTGGTCTGAATTCCGTCATGTTCTTAAATAATGTAACTTTATTATTGTTATTATTTTTACTTGATATTCACCGTTAATCCGTTTTTTGTTTTGTGCGGACAGTGTCAGTGTCATCAATACACAAAGGAACACCGTTTGTTCTGAGAAACAAAACAGAACAATTGGCGTCATTTCTTTCACCTTGTCCGATTATGAACATTATCTATGCACGGTATTACATTTGATTAGAAATTGACCGAGAGCGCCAGGTTCAATTTCCGGCTATGATTCTGTTTCTGTTTTAGGAATATCCCTATAATTTTGGGAGAATGGCACATTTTTGCCAATTTTTGACCCCACCCTCCTGTGTCACATAGTGCCATTCTAGGTGATATTAAGACGAACGCAAAATGCAACACGCGCGCCTCAGTTCACCAAGTTGCCAGTTGTTTTATTTTATTTCGTGGACTCCCCCTTTCCCTTTCCCTTTCCCTTTCCATAATTTTCTAATGGTTTTCAATATGTTCAAATCAAGTTCGTATGATAGATATATTTTGCTTGAAAACCCTCAAAAACAAAAAATCTCTTATAGTTAAATCTGCACCTCTCGGTCAAACATTAAACAACAAAGGGCTTAGCCCCAGAGCTGTCCAAGATAAATACTAATTGATTATGTTATAATTTCAATTTTTTTATTGTTTTTTAATAGGCTCATTTAACATTATTCTTTTATTACATATTCTGAAAGTTTGTACTGTGTGTTACAAGTATGTAAATATTTTTTTTTTCAGACATCACCAATTGTTAGTCAGCGAGCTGAATAACGTTCCGTTATCGAACGGTGACGTTATCGAATCTCATGTGCGCTACAACTGCAGATAAAATATTTATTTATTTTTAAATTAGTTGGGGTAAGGTCGGCAGAAAGAAGAAAACCAAGTTTGACACATCCTCAGAACATCAGGACTATTCAAATTATTTCCTTGTAAAGGTATATATTTTCTAAAAACTTAAACAAAACATGAACAATAAATAATAATTATAATCAAGAACAGTAATACGAACAAACAGCGTTGACTAGAATGAAAAGTTTCATTTTAGTCGGTGTTTGTAAGTAAATTTTTAGAAAATATATACCTTTACAAGGAAACCCTAATTTAAATAGTCCTGAGGATGTACAACATTTTTGAAACGTCGACTAATTAAAACTTTGTTTTGTCCTTTCTGCCGACTTTCTCAACTAATTTATTATTTCTTATTTCTGGACTATTTCTACAAAATGTTTATTACTATTACTTTTACCCATGTACAAAAAAACAAGGATATTGTAACAAATCGCAATACGTACGGCTAAATATTGTTATGACAGTTGTGAGGATCATTTTAATATAAAAGATAATTTTAAACTATTTTTAGCTTGAAGAAGACATGGAAAATGTGGTAATTAAATTAAGACCTGTCATATTATACCGATATCTTTTGATTGTCAGGAAAACCGAAAACGGTGGTTGCATAGTGCTATTCCTCGAACAACGTTTTTAAAAAGATAAAGGCAAACAGCATTAGATGATCCTTTCACTTCTGGCAAATTAGAAGAATCTGCTTTTGTATCATTATAATTAATATCACATATTGTTAATGGCACAGAATACTGTAACACCCTTATTAAACTACTTAAAAATAGCGTGGTCGCCTTAAATGTGTTGGCCATATATACTACTCCCATGTAGTTATTGCGGGCGAACTTAACTAATAGGACCTGCTGACGTCACTTTGGGGTAATCCGCCGGACAAAACATTTTATTGTTCAAATATTTCCCTCAATTTGCGTTGAAAAGACTAAAAAAATTTTTTTGAGACATTTTATACACGAAACAGTTTATAAAAATTGAAAAAAAAGAATAGGAAAAACACTATTTCACTAAACGAATCTTTTATATTCATCCAGTATAAGGCTTTGTAAGTTTAGGGTTAAAAAAATTTTTGCAATTTTTTTCTAATATAATCAAACTAACTGAGACAAATTTCAGTGTCATCCAAATTATAAAGTTTATTTCAAACTTATTTGCAACATAAAAAACGTCGGAAACTTTGACGACAGTGTTGAAAATAATATTGAACTGAACTTTACATAGAAGTAGGTAATTATTGTAGAGGAAGCAATTGTAAATATATACATTTTTTGAAATATTATTTGACGTTGACTTGGTTATTTTTTACAAATGCCGCGATATAATAATTATTTAAAACAAAAAAATAAAGTATCTGGAAAATAATTTTTTGAGTTGTATATTGACGTGTATTTCATATCATTCAATGAAATGTACCCTGTTGGAGTAGTTGACAGACACCGAGAGTTCTCAGTGGAAAGATATTTTCTCAGCGTTAATCACGAGGGGGGGCTTCGAATTTGAGTAAATACACTGTTTAGCTATCTCGAATCCCGTCTCATGCGACGAGACGAGACAGAGACTCTCTCGATCTCTAGTATAGCCCTACCCATTCCATGTGTAAACTATTTAAATTGATTTGTTTCTTTTGTTTGCATAATATCTGCATATCGAAACATTTAATTAAATTACTTGAGAAAAAATACATAGTATCTTTCGTCAAATCTCTGAACTTTTCCAACGATACCGAGATAGGCGCCTGTCAAGAAGTACCTATTTCATTGGGGTTGAGGAGACAGCACGTGTTAAAGCGCAGCAAGTGGTTGACAGGGGTTAGTATTAGTTTTGGTCCCGCGCTGTTAACTCTGACATTGAACTTTATACACAGCGAAAGCGACATCGCGGTCAATTTTAAGTGTAAGGTAAGATTTCTGAAATAATATGGCTTTTTAGATAAATTTTTAAAACTGCTAAATGAATCAAGTTATAAACTATATTTAGCGTATATTTTTAGTTCTTAATTTACCGTCAATATTAATTAATCCGAAATATATTCATAAATGGGGAAACAGTTGATGATACATATTTTATTATTTTCAATTTTTCGGTTCACTTGGTTATCTTGTTTACGAAACATTCTATTAGAAAAAAATATATTTTTTTATGACAATTAAATTTTAACTAATCAAATGTGTGGTTCTAATTTTTATTTTTCTTTTGACTACGGCTGCAGTTCGTATGGTTAAACCACTTGAAAGTGCACCATTGACATCTCTAGTTATATTTTAATTATACCGTAATATCAATAATCGTCCTTTTGTAATAATTTTGTCAAATTTTGTCAAGTTATATCCCATACTTTTTTGACAATCAAAATATGATTGACATAAATGTACGACACTAGATTCGACAATTATTTTAGAATCCATGACCACCATTGACCAAGATAATTTTTGGTATCACGGTATATGCATAGATTTATTTTATTCTCTTTGTTATATGTATGAAACAAATTCGGGGAGCTAAATTCATTCAAAATATGATAAGATAAAAGAGGTAAATGAGATAAACGAGAAAAATTAGACAAATGTGACAACTGAGACAAATGACAAAAATGAGATAAGCTAGACAAAGAAGAAATGAGATAAACGAGATTAATTATTTTAATTGAAAGTGTTATTTTCATTTATTTTATTTAATTATGTAAAATAATTAAAATGAAATAAACGAAATGACTAGGGTAAAAAATATGATAAATAAGATAAAATAGAAAATGAGATAAATGCAACAAATGAGACAACTGAGATAAGTGAACTAAATGAGAAAAATGATACAAATGAGGCAAATGAGAAATAAGATAAACGAGATAAACAAAATAAACGAAATAAAACGAAACAAAATCATTTATTTTTCATCCGTTTCAAGTTAGATATGATGAAAAAGTGCGGCTGGGATAGACTTTTTTTTTAATTGAATAAAATTAATTTTAAACCTTTTTTTCTCAGTAACGGTTAATCGTACGAGAAATTTTCAAGTTCTTTTCGGTAAATTTTCTCATTATGAATAATTTTTATTTCAAACGTTTTTTAATTTGACGCAAAAAAATGACCTTCTTGAGAGGTGCTTTCCCTGGTGCACCAATTTCACTGATATTCAATAGGGCTGAGGCGTGTTTGTGTAAAAGCGGTCACAACAAAATTCTCAAAACGTTCATTTTCTTCATACTTTCTCTGTCAGTATAGATGAGAAAGTAATAACTAAACGACTAACTTAACTACAAACATAATAACTTAAAGGGCAATACAGCACATTACATGTAGTTGCGAATGTGCTTTGTACTAGTGCTGGCAACTGAAACCGGTTTTCTGGATAATCGGTTAACCGGTTTTAGATTATTCGCGGTTTTGTACAAAACCGAAAACCGGTTACTCGGATAACCGGATAATCGATTTATCCAAATAATCGAAAAACCAGTTATTTCGATAAATCGGTTAACCGAATAACCGAATATACGGATAGCAATTAATACGCGTTTCTTTGACGCCTGTTTAGTTTAGAATTTACAAAAACCTGAATATATTTTGTATTTTGCCATTTTTGTCGTAATTTGCGAATAATAAGACAGAACAATAATACATAATCACAATACTAAAAAAGTTTAACTAGACTTTCTTCATTACGTGACTTATGCATGGCGTGCACCGTGTGCGTGATTTAAATACAACGTAATGTTTAGTGTTTAGTTGTATAATGTGTACCTACGCTTAATTAGAAAAAAAAAAGTTGAAACAAAAATATTATATTTATTTGTCTTTTAAAATTTAAAATCCAAACTCAATCTGATCTGTTTTGTTATTATTCAATTTTTTAAAAATTTGATTAACTGGTGGTTGGATAACCGAATGACCGGTTTTTTGGATAACCGATATTCGAGTAACCGATTATTCGAATATCCAGTTATCTGAGTAACTGATTAAAACAAGATAGTGTTTGCCATCTGAAAATATTAATCAGAACTATTCCAATTTTTTCATAAATTTAAATACTTTTATACACCTAATTAAAGCAGTTAAATTATTTTGCATTTCTGATAAGCGATTCGATTAATCGATTTGAATCAATATTTTGTAGGATTCGAAAATCGATTCATTATTTCCCGAATTGCACAGGCCTAATGCTGATGCTGATTTTGCCAACCGCATTATTTTTCTGAAGAAGCTATAATTTATCTTAGAGGTTAATACACAAAATGTCACTATTAGGCTCCCATTAACAGACGCACCCCTTTGAGGGGTTTGTAGCTCCCTTACGAAATATTTTTGAATACATGTTTATAGAAAACTTTTTGCTTTAAAATTATATGTTCTATCACCTGTTTCAATTTGTAACAATAGAACGGAACACCCTGTATAATATTCGCATAATTTTCAGAGACTATTTTGATGTCTAGCATCATTTCTGTATTGATTTCTTCTTGAAACGTTGTTAGTTCTAGTACTACTTCAAACACACCTGTTGTTATTTGTAAACATTTGTTTTGATATATCACGAACATATAAGTAAAGAAAAGAAATAAACAAAAAAATTGAAATAAAAAAATGTGTGAACATGATTTGACTTTTTAAGATCTACTGATTTGTGACATTTGGATTATGCGCAAGAAATTAAATGGATAAATTCCAGAGTATAGGTATGTGGTGTCCAAAGTCCCCAGTCGCCAATCATATTGACCGGTACATTGCAAACCTGCTATCTCCGCTTGTATTAGAGGTTCCATATAAACACCGAATGAAAGGTTATTAAATTATCTTTCTTTTATATTTGAAGCATTTTTTCCTTAAAGTTGGATAATCACTGACTGAGATAATGCCGCTTATATGAATCGGAAATTTGATTGGCCGCTATTTTGAAAAGCTATATATCTGAGATAACCATCGTACTTTTTCGTCATCTTTAAAATGAAATACCAATATGTATAACTGGGGTCTCACGGCAAATTGGTACCCCAAAGTAGAGTCGGCCTCCTAGTCCTATCTCCTGGAATATATTCTTTTATTATATATTATATCTTGACTAAGATTGTCTGATTCGAGTAAATACTCAATGTAGTCTAAGATTTGTGGTATCGGAACACTTGGGAACAACGAACAAACGTCAAAGGAAATCAAAATTTCACCTTCTTGCAACTGGATATTGTTTTCCTTATTAATGAAATCATTGGAATTAATATATTCAGCTCACTAAACTTTGCATGAAACAAAATTGCTATCGGTTCAATGATAATTTCTTCGAACAATATGCTGATTGAGTAACTCTTTGTCATCAATCATCATTTATTGCCAAACTCTTCATGAATAGATTCGAAACAGATGGAAAAGAGAAATTCGAGTATTTCCCCAGGGTTTGGCTTAGGTATGTGGATGATATTTTTGCAGTATTTGATACGAAAATCACTAATATTGACAACTTTGTTTCTGGATTATACAACTGTTCCCCATCAGTTAAATTCACATATGAAATTGGACCATGCTGGCAACTACCATTTGTAAAATGCATTAATAATTAGAAATAGTGAAAATAAATCGGAATTTGACATACAGAAAAAATACCAGTACTATAAGATATGTCCCTAAAAACTCTCACCAATATTGTGACCAACACAAAATGGTGAGTTTTAATTTTCTAGTTCATCGCCTGTTAAAATTCCAATAAGAAGAGGTTTGAAAAAAAAACAGGCATTGATTAAGGATATAACTGTGTGGAATGGATATTCTGTAAGTTTTGTTGATAAAATAATTAGGAAACGTACATTTAAAAGGCCACCTCGAAAT
Source organism: Rhamnusium bicolor (assembly GCA_029963845.1). Lineage (NCBI taxonomy): Eukaryota > Metazoa > Arthropoda > Insecta > Coleoptera > Cerambycidae > Rhamnusium > Rhamnusium bicolor. Next base: position 237,030 of record JANEYF010003336.1, on the reverse strand, counting down.
CCCTCTATATTTTAAAAGGAAAGAGAAAATCCGACGTTTGTATCGATTCCATACGATCCTCGATTTATCAGTATTAGTAAAATTTTAAATATATAGGCATGACCGTAGTTAATTCATCGGGAAATAAACTACAGCTTTTAGGCACTCCAAAATGCAAAATTGAAACAAACGAAATGTCGAGGATTTATGAAATTAAACTGTATGGACTGTAATCAAAAGTACGTTGGGCAAACTAGATGATCCATTCAAACTAGATTCAAGGAGCATGTAGCTCATCTTAAATATGATAGAACAAATAAGTCTAGTGTTGCCTAACATGCGTTTGAGAACAACTATAAAATAGTAGCAATTTAGTATGTATGTATATGTCTCCTGGAAAACCACGTCAGTGTTAACGGTTATTCTAATCAGTATCATGTTCTGAGCATTTCTTAAAAGCTTCTATACTTAAATATCAATAACATTCATTATATTACATTATTCTGACTAGAATGCAGGGCTAATATTTAAACGTGCATATTTTGTTGATCAGAGAAGAGTTCTTGACAGAAGTCCTTTCATATATGCAATTATTAATTGATTCCTTAAATTTTCGAGCTGTAGGCTCAAGTTATTTACTCGTTACTGTAATGGTGAATCACTACAAAATTAATCACCGCAAATATTTACAGGCAAACATAATATTCTCACATAAGAGTATTTTTTATTTTCCTCAGATCCACTCCTATTTTTTGTTAAAACAATATCAAACATGTTATTATATCTTATAATAAAATATCGTTAACTTTATTTGTACTCTCAACTTATATGAGGAGTTAGAGAAATAAAATTTGTAATTTTTAGTTAGTCTCGGCTAGGTGCAGCTCGGCAATACTTTCTCATCAATCATATCCTATTTGAAATAAAAAGAAAATCAATAATTGTCACTAAAAATATTAATTCTGTATACACTTATTGTATTTTCCATTTTTCTCGAGAAATTAACAACAACATCATCCTGATTTTTATTTGACAATTTTTTTTTTTTTTGAAAAATGCTCTTCCTGATGCATCGATTTAACACTACCTTGGAACTTTCAAATCTTATATGTACATTTTCACGTTGGACCGTGTTCGAGAAAAACATACGCACGGATATACAGATACACTGATTTGGACAAATTTGCTATTATTTCGTATCAAGTAAGTATATACACATATTTAATAGGTATACATACCCAAGCAGCAATTTTGCAACTTGCGAGCACATCTGTATAGAATTTCACGTTGTATTAGATGTAGAAAATTGTCATTATATAGGTACTCAAGTCCTCTGACTTACTAGACGATGTCGCTTATCAGTTGTTTGTAACTAATAAAATATACACGTTTTCACAACGTCTTTCCGACTACAATACATGGCTGTGAACGTTTATGTAGGTTTTGGGTTTATTATTGACGTTGTGGAAACGTGCGTCGTCATAAAACTGAATTATCAATGTATAGATTAGCGCCATTCTTTAACGTTTTGTGGACGAAGAATCGTGGTGTGATACATTTGTGCATTCATAATGGAGAGGATAGAGGAAGAACTAAAACAAATAACATTTCTTATGTTATTCTATTATTTCCTGATTTTCTTTTTAGGGTTCTCTTCTCAGTATCAATGAAGAGATATTTTAGATTAATTTTTCACTGTGCAAATTTCAAAAAGGCGCAAAAATCAATATTTTTTTTTTTATGAAATTTGATATCTGTCGTTATATTTTCCACCTGATTCTGAAAAAATATTTTACAAATCATTTAAAAAATAACCTTGGAGGCTTACAATTTTTCCAACTTTTTTCGCAAATTTCAATCGCAATTTTTTTTGCAAAACTTCTTCATTTAGTCTTGATAGTTACGCCTTAAACCATTGCTTGGGTCCTATGCTCCAATACTAAGATATGACAGCCTAAATTTCAGCAGCCACGGCTGTACCATAGTCAGTCATTCAAATATTGCAGTCTTATATGGTATATATTTTAGAAGGATTCATACATAAACATGATCGAGGTTGCTTTACACAACTCCGTCATTTTTTCAAATTCAGCTAGAGGACGAACGTACGTACTGTTACACGCCATGGTGATGTTGAAAAATAAAATAATAAAAATGCGAATTTAGGAGATTTTGGTAAATCTACTTTAAGTTTAAAACCACTAAATAATCATTACATTATTTGTTGACAGTTAAATCACCCATGTGTATTCAAGAAAATTTTTATTTTCTTTCTAAAATCTTGTCACATCACTTGATACTACAACGTCAAAATAAGACATTGTAAATTCCCTCATTAATTTGAAACTTATTTTTTATACAGAGTACATTGTATATAATATAAATAAAAAAGTTAAATTATGGTATTGTAATGAATTTTGATGCAGTGAAATTTGGTTTCTAATTTACTTTTTTACAAACTTTTAATACGTAATGTAACAACGTAATGAAAAAACTTTTAAATTGTATCAAATACAGATATTACATTACAATTTATTACCGTTACTGGATATACTAAGGTACTCTGCATAATAACAAGTAATTAGTAATTACTATTTACTTTTATAAAACAAATCCAAATCAACTCAATTAACTTTTGATTTAATTAATAACGAAACTCTAGAAATCCATATGTGCATTGCTGAAACACCGTTCTCTGGATTATACAGACAGTTTTTTCCTCACTCTTTTGATAGGGATTGATATAGATTGATACAAAGAATTCATTGAAATGTAGTCTCATTAAAAAATTCTTTACAGGTCTAAATAAAATTATACTTTTTACATATTCACTACTTATATTACTTAAGCTATTATTTTAGTTTTTGAAAAAAGACATGATGGCCGCCAAGCCTCGAGAGAGATATTTGTAATTGTAATTTTGCTACACGAAAAATACAGTCACTAACATGTATAAGAAAATCAAATAGGCTCTATAAAAGATCTGTTTTTCTTTTTTTTGTAGAATTTTTACATAGACAACCTCTTTCGTCATCAACGACAAGATATAACAACATCTGTGGAAAAGTTATTATCTTAACGCTGATTTTTCTTAACCTCCACTTTGTCCTTGACACTGATATGTATCCAGGGTAGGTTTCTACAAGGCTACAGTTTTCCCCAAAACGACGATACTGATATACAATTATTAAAAAAATCGGTCGCGGTTAATTGTAAGATAGATAGATGTAGACTGTTTCGCCTTGGCTGCTATCACGTTCAAACCCACTGCCCAATGTTGAATACATTTATAAAATTTCTATGTGAATAATACGTAGATATATAAACAGTGTATAATTAAAGACAACGGAAGTTAACTTTTTTAAAATATCTTGTTCAGTTCCTTCAAAAGAGAAAGTGAACTTGTGGAGTTGCAATTTAATGGCACAGAATTATATTGCATAAGCTGTGCAACGTCAAAGCAAACATTAAGAAACACATTTCCGCAGACAGTCATAAAAAGTTTGTGAGTGGTAATATTACAGATAATCCACTAGACAATTTTTGCAAAAGTGTATTAGTGGGCAGTATAGCAATGTTCAGGGGCCATCGAAAATGACACTAAGAAAAAAAATTATCACAGGAATGTGACAGTATTAAACAAAACTTATTCTGAACTGAATGACAAATACGTCTGGATTAGCGGGAATGAAGTCGCCAATGTTTGAAGCTGGAGGGTGTCAAATGTTTTATTGGATGCATTAATATTAGTAATATACTTTTACTCTTGTGATCGCTAGTTAAAATTATGTACATGTCGTGTGCTAGTGTTATTTTCGTCAATACTCTCAGCCATCTTCGTAATATCTTTGTATGTTTCGAACTCTCCAAAATAACCACAAGGTAAGATATTTTGTCATATATGCATGAACACATTTACGTGGTGACATTACATATATCGTCAATCCTGGAATTTATATTATTTATCTTTTTCAATACCCACGTTTCAGATCAGTTGGGGATTGCATTTCACTTCTTTACCGGCCAAAAAATGCACTGACAATTAAGCCAACATCTTACAACGGGCTATTTCAAGTTTATAATAATTTTGTTGAAGGATTAAATTGGCATTCGATGATTATCTTGACTTGAATAAAAAATTCCAAATCTTTATTGACTGAATCAAATTTGCTGTCCTTTGAAATCAAAATCCGTTAACAGTTTTATTAATAATTATAAAGTCAGCTTGTACAATGACAAATTGAAACAAATGAGAGAGACTCTTCAACTACTAAGCGAACTAGATTAGAGATATCCTGCTTAGTATGCAACAATGGACTGAAACCCATTATCGCCAAGAAATTTTCAATGCAAAACGAAATCGTCATGGCCCTTATATTTATAACTCCCATAATGTACAGTCAACTATGTGGAAAATAATGAAAGACAGTACTTCCACAATAAAACATACTGATAATGAAAATATAAAAGCCAATGTTTTTATTTAACGATTTTTTTGTGATTATCTCGGTAAATATTATAATGGATAACTCTTAAAAATCCATTGAATTATATGGAAAAATCAAACTTACTGAATGAGTGAGTGTGAGTACATTTGAAGAAGTGAAAAATAGTAAAAGTTATGATAAGTTTACTGCCAGAATTATAAATAGTTTAATAGAATATTATATATCGAGTTGGAAAGTGTTTCATTAATGTCGAGAGATCTGAGACGGGAAGCGTCGAGGTTAACTTTATCTCAAGACAGGAATGAAACACTGTTCATCGAGGTTAGTATACTATTTTATTTTCAACCATGTATGTGAGTAATAATAAATTATACTTATTATTAATATTTTAAACAAACAAGCAGTCAAATTAATAAGAGCTCGTTATCACTGCAACGCGAATATTCATGTCATCTCAAATAGGCAAGTTTTCATTTTCCGTAACTACTGTAACTAAGACGCCAAATATGGCAAACAACTATTTGTTTATTGTGATAGCATTATAATATATTGTGTCGTGTATTGTTAGAATTATTGGTTTAAAACTTTAGAGAATGCAAGGCAGTCAGAAAACGAGTTCAGTTGCACTCCGCCTGATTTGCGGAAGATTGCCGAAAAAGTCGAAGAATATTTATTGCCAAAGAACGGCGGCCACATTACTTGCTAATAACGTAGGAGATATCTTGCAATTAAAAAGACTGGGAGGATGGAAATGAAGGTCTAGTACTGTTCAAGAGGGTTATATTGACGGTTCCGTAATTAATCAAGTTAAAACGGCTGGGATGATTTCAAATAATATGAATATAGAAGTTTCTGGAACAAGTTCAAGTAACGTTTCAATATCAACACAAGATATCAAAGATTCTTCGAAAGAACTACCCCACATATCATTTTCATATACCATACATGTACTATACATATTTATTACGCACATGTGGATATTTGATGTATGTTCAAAATTTATTCACGTATGTTATATGAACATGAAATACGACATACACTTGTCCAGCATTGATACCTTCCGATCAAGTATAAGTATGTACACGTGGACCTAAATTTCACATCATATATGGACCAAATCTGAATATAATCATCTCTATATACCTACAGTACTTCCTATGTACGTAGGTAGGCTTTCCACTAAACAAAAAAATACCGTAGATTTAGTAGCCTGATGTCTTACTGACTGAGCCGCTTGGAGCCTTACTAAAATGTTTGTTACATAAGCAATAAATTCATATCAAATACAAACAAATCTGATTTTTCCCAAACACACCCATATATTATCTTGTGATCACCAAAAAAAAAAAAAAATATATATATAATTAAAATTTTACTTGGTACCTACCTACATACCAACCTATTGAAAACGCTTATCCACCAAAATAAACAAAATTAGCTTTTTATAACCTGCTAAAAAATGATAACATCATGGATAGTATTTATGCCAAACAAATTAATAATTAGTTAATTATACGAAGCATATAACATACTTATTTTATGAATAAAGGGCAATATATAATTTGCAAATAGAATTGAAGAATTAGCAAGGATACCTATAACCGCAACTACAATTTATTTCAATGTCTTAATTTACTTGTAGGGACACTATATTATTTAAAAACAAGATTTTATCCCTAATTCTAACTTGCATGAACCCGCCCCTCCATATTGCGTATTCAACAACTAAAATCTTTGCCTTTCACGATTACTAATAATAATAGTTGAAATCGCTCCTGTCCCGCCATTCATGCACGAGAGTGCGATATTATTATGAGTATTAAGAGAGTGCTTTTTACTCTTTGATTATGATATAAAAATTAAAGATAGATAATATATACTTAAGTGAAAGAAAAAACAAAAAAAAAAAAAAAGAACCGATCGGCCGCTTGAGAAGCGCAATTCCAATTTATTCAAGCACCAATTTGTCAATTACCAATTAATTTCTTTTTATTGCCTATTATATATAATACTAATTAAGACTACTTATTATTTCATATCATCCACAGTATACACATTATATATATATATATATATATATATATATATAATATATATATATATATATATATATATATATATATATAAAAAATATATATATATATATATATATATATATATATATATATATATATATATATATATATATATATATATATATATATATATATATATATATATATATATATATATATATATATATATATATATATATATATATATATATATATATATATATATATATATTTATATATATATTTATATATATATTTATATATATATTTATATATATATATATATATATATATATATATATATATATATATATATATATATATATATATATATATATATATATATATATATATATATATATATATATATATATATATATATATATATATATATATATATATATATATATATATATATACATCTACATTGTTATCATTTCGCCAGAGCGACAAATCCCGCCTGGTTGTCTAAAGGCCGTTCTGGTGGCCGCTGTTGCTTATTGGTAGGCACTTTCCTATAACAGAGATGTACCGTTCGTTTAAGGTTATTATTTTGTCAAATTTATAGTAATGAAAATAAAAAAAGCTTTACAAAGTTAGTTAAATATGTCAACAATACAGGAATATACTGGAAAAAACCTGCCATAAACAATTGAAATTTAGAATGTGCATGAATTGGGTGTTTCAGTGGAAAAGGAGTATTCATGCATTGTAAAGAGTTAAAGGAGGGGTTTAGGATGTTTGGTTAGGGATGTGGTTTGTAAAGTAGGGCGTGTGTGTCTGTCGTTGTGCGTATTTTGTCAGTTTTAGTCGACTTCGTAGTAATGAGGAAGGTTTTCGTGCATTAGTCTGTGTGTGTGAATGTGGTTGTGATGTACGCGTATGTCTGTTATATGTCTGGTTAGATTTGAGGCGAGTATGTTTGTTTTAAAGAATTTTTGTGCAGTTTCAGTAATATAGTCACGTACTAGTTGTATATTTGTATTTCTGTGTAGGTCATCTATTTGTATATACCTGTTAGCGTTGGTCACGAGTCTCAGTAATTTGTTTTGAGTCATCTGGAGGCAGGGATATTGGGTATCTGACATGCGGCTCCAAGCGGTGCAATAGTACATTGTGGGTCTCAGTATTGTATAAGGGTAATTTGTTTTCAGTGTTTAGTTGGGAGCGTCTTTTAAGGAGAGAATAAAGTTAATGTAGTTGCATGTATGTCTTGTTAATTGTTTTTGTAATATAGGATATGAAGGATAGACGTTGGCCCAGTGTCAGTACTAGGTATTTTACAGTCTTCTTTTCTTCGATGATTTTATTTTTAATTTTGTAAGGGGTGAAAGTTTTGATATATGTCCATTTTTTCGAATGCTAATGGTCTCTGTCTTTGTCTCGTTTATATTTATCTTCCATTGTTCGTAGTATTTAGTGAGTATGTCAAGGTGGTAGCGTAGTTTAGTCATGACAGTCTGTGCGTAAAAAGATTGTGAGTATATAGCTGTGTCGTCGGTATACAAGATGGTCTGTGTAAGGGGGTGAGTAGGTAAGTCAGCAAGGTGCAGGTTAAACACTGTGGGTGAGAGCACCGTGCCCCGCGGTACGCCCGCCCTTATGCCAAGTGTGTTAGAGCAAGTGTTATTTATTTTAACCATAAACTTTCTGCCTGCCAAGTAAGATTTGATTAGTATAATAAAATATACATTTAATTTATGTAGCTGTTGGAGCTTATGGAGGAGAACCCCATGCCAAAGAGTGTTAAATGCCTACTCAATGTCGAGCAGTAACATTTTCGTATCATGTTTGCGGTTAAAGCCGCTGATGACGTCTTGCACCACTTTGCACAACGACAGCGTATTATTGTGTCCTCCCCTAAAACCAAATTGTATGTTTAGAATTAACCTTTTTTTACTTTTTTTATACTTAATATAAGGAAGCACGGTAATCGTGATTTTTTTCGAACTCGGGATTTTGAACCCTCCTGGCTGCTTCCAAGGATGCTTTTGCCATATCATTTACCACTAGATTGACCGAGTGGCTACTACACGGAACGTCGAATGCTCGTGGATTTAAATTCCTAACTCTAGATTGCACTCCTGCATTGTTGCCCCTAATGTTAGCCCCGTTGTCATATCCCTGCCCTCTTATATCTTGCACATCAAGTCCCATTTCATGAAGCTCTTCAATTATAATTTCATGTAGTTGTCTTCTTATAGATCTTTCCACAGGTAAAAAGCCTAAAAAGCTTCCGTAGATTTTTATTTCGACATCTAATATTATGGAATTGTATTTCGGTTTTTTTATTTCAGCAATAATATGCGATTTTACACTTTCGTGAAGCAAGTCTATTATCTCGTTTTGAATGTTTTTTCCAAGATAGTGAGCTTTGGTTTCCTCTTTTTTAAGCACTACGTACGTGTTCCTCCATGACGGGGTCAAATTCAGACAGCAATTCAACTATTTATAAAAAATTGCCGTTATTATGCTCAAACAGCTTGTCACTTGTACCTTGAAAAGTTAACTTTTACCGAGCATTTTAGTAATTGCTACAGTCCTTAGAAGCACCTCGTACCAGTGATTCGTTTCAGAGTTAATAACTCTTTGGGCAGCTGCATCTATAGTTGTACAACATTTTAACCTTTGACTAAATTCTAGCCAGGATTTTTGAGCTTGAATATGATTTTTAGAAATTTCGTGATCCTTTAAAGTTTCAACGAGATGCTCCAGCTTTTAAAACCTTCTTTTGAAAGGAAACTTGACACGTGGCCGTTAATTTTGCAGCAAAAGCAATATATGCAGTTTTTTGGAGTAGACTAGCCAGTCTCTTATAACTTGCTCTCCATTTCTTAAAATTCACAATGCTGGATCTGTACCTAAAGTTTGTATAGTGCATTCCGTGGATGGTAGGGTGGGGTCAGTTTGTAGAGGCAGAGTGCTACTAGTGCTAGCCAGGGTGCCTTCTGTAAGTTCCAAGGCGGTGTAAGTTGATAGGCTGCTTTCATTTGGTGACAAAGTTGGTTTAAAAATTTCGTGTATTGATTGGTCTTGGTCACCAACAATCTCTGATGATTCCGTGTTTTCCGTTTTATCTGAATTTTTAGAGATATTTGTTTTGGTACTAATTGTACTACCGAACCCACCCTGTAAATAATTGTGCACAGCACCAGCTTGTTTTTGCCTTTGGGTTTCCTTCTCTAGCCTTCGCTTTTTGCACTGATGGTCGGACAATTTTCTTTGCGCGTCAGACATTCTAAAACAACAAATTAAACAATGCAAAATACGCTAGTTAAAATAAGCTAAAAATAAAAATTCTAAAAATCCTCAAATCCAATTAGTCAGTGACTTAGTCTGTCTCACAGCTTTGAAAAATAAAATGCCTGGTTTCAATTATCTACTTAAACTATTTTTAAATATAAAAAACGAATTTCTTAACGTTTCGGGCTAATTTTTTTTTGGAAAAAAATAGTTAATACTTTTAGTAATTAAAACTAGGCATTTCATTTTTTTAAACTGTGGGACAGACTAGGCCACCGTCACTGACTAATCGTATTTGAAGATTTTTCTTTTATCTTTTTATGCAACGCATTGGCTTATTACTACACAAAATTATAATTTATTAATTAGTAAGATTTTTTCAAAGATTTTTTTTAGGTGTGGTGGATCTCAACAAAATGAACAAATTGCAAACCACCACAACGAACATATAAAAACTAAATATTTAAAATAGATACCTATCTAAAATGTTTAAATTTTTAAGATGGGTTTTTTGTTTCTCTTTTTTCGCAGCGAAAACCCCAAATAAATTAATAAAAATCTGTCACAACAAACATACAGAAAATATTTAAAAATGTATAAGTACGTATTGTGGAAAATATTTTTGAAAATAATTCTTTACCACTTAATATAGGTATTTGCAGTAGTACTTACATTTAGAAATTGACAAAACACACAAAAGTCACTATCCCGAAATAAACTGTTATATATTTTTAATATTTATAAACTTGCTTTAAGGATATGTTATCATCGGCACATTTGCAATGATAACACAAATGCGCTTAGATGACTCTTTATATGGTAAGGCGCGAAAACATGTCCATGCCTGTTATCTCATGCAGTTCCTGTTTTAAACAAATAACTATATATCTACAAGTTCATATATGGTCATGCGCGTCTTTTAACTATACGTCTTGTTTTATTTCAAAAATAAATATGCTTTTTTTAAAAAGGTGTTTTAATATTTTTCTAGCTTTAAAATATAACAAACCACAAAGATCAAATGAATCGCTTTTTGCAGAAACGAGTTAAGTACACAAAACTCACTTGGAGAAAACTTAAAAAAACGTTCGCAATTTGGCGTTTTTTAAATTAAAGTTATGAATATTTTTTTATAAAATATCTAGAGACCAGGAAACATATACATGAACAGAAAATTCAGTTTTCTTCTTAGAATTAAAAAAAAAAAAATGTGAAAATATTGACTTGGCACCTTTTTGCTTAAAAAAACTCTTTTTTTATTTACATTTTTTTTATAAACATTTAAAAAAAATTTTATTTCAAAAAATAATTTTATTTTTAATCCTCCCCTGCATCATCTGCATCTACAGTAGTTGTTGTAGGCCATGTCAATATGTCTTCAAAAAAAAATTTGTGTTCTTGAACTACAAACTGAATACACTTCTCATACCTTTCATTTTTTTTTAGATTTAATTGGCACTTTTCCAATAGGATAAGCTTGTGTTGGTAAAGTTGGTAATAAGTTTCCAAAATTTCCAGTTTGTTTCATATCAAAAGTGTGGCGCTGAAGTCCATCAATGAATTCTGATGTTTGCACACGTCCAATTTGTTCAGAATCGAATGTAAATTGGCAAAATTTACTTATAGTAAATGCACATTTCTCATTTTTAGGTGCATAGCGTGTTTCTCGGGAAATAACTTTTTTTTATATAGAACCTTGGCCACCAGTTTTTGAAATCTAAAATCTCACAAGTCGAACTTTCTTTTACCATAAACTTGTGAACATTTGAGGAATTAGCTATGATGTCTGTTAACTGATGAACCGTAAAAATTCTATGTTCTTTCTTCAGTTTTCTTTTAATCATCGAGAAGTTTCGATCACGTAGTAAAAACGAGTGCCCTCTGATAGGAAAATATTCCACAATTTTTTTAAATTTCCCGGTATCAGTCATTGCAAGGAGCATTCTTATCAGTGCTTGATTTTTATTCTGCGCCCAACAGTTATCGCTGTAGAGGTGAATTTCAGTAATACCATCTGAGTTTTCATTTATGTAATTAAGCAACAAAGAACAGAATTCATTAGGGGACTTCTTGGCTATACCTTCATGATAAATGTACATTGTGGCGGTATTATTTTTAATATCGTGTATACAAAATGTATTGACAGTCAGCTCATTGTAATAAAATATATCTCCTACTGGAGTCACGGGAAGTTGAATGTTTTACATGAAATCGAAACACATACACAAAATATGTGGTTCATTACGTGCTGGGTCCGCTTCAGACTTAAGTTTAGAATAAAACTTGTTACTTCTCCTTTTATGTACCATAAGCTCTGCCTCAGCAATCTTTTTTTGCATCTTTGTTAAGATTTGCATCTTTTAATTTAATGTTGAATCTTTCGCAAACAGCGTACACGTCTACTTGGGGTCGTCCAAAAGACAGTTTAAAATTTTCCAAGAAAAAATTGTAGTACGTGGTGTATGAAACCTTTTCTCCAATAGAAAATTTTTCTTTAAAATGTGATGCATTTTTTTTTAGATTCAAATTTTTCTCCAAATACTTATATTGGCGTCCTGAATAATGACTCTCCTTAACAGGAAACGATTGAATATGTTCGCTCATAGCCACTCTGATTTGTTCGGGGAATGCATTGCCACTAACGCTTTGTCCCCTCATATCACGCGGCGACTGTTCCAAGACAGATAACTTTTTTATTCATTCTAAGCGTTTTTTAGTAACCGACAATATCGATAAATATGCCTTCATACTAACTTCTACTTTATACCCCGCATTGACTAAAAGGTAATACTTGAATGAATGCAGTCGTTCTTTGCCATTCTCCTTTCTTTTACGATGTTTTGCAACCATACAAACATCAATCAAGCCCTGCAAAAACCCATCTTGCTCGTCTTTTGACTTTAGCCCATAAAACCTACTAAATATTGCTAACCGTTCTTCTTCGCCAATTTTGTTAAAACAGCCTTTTTTTACATCTAAAATTTGTATTTGTCAGCCACATGCCTAATGAAATCTAACCTAAAACTTACTGACAATCCGCACTAATGGATTTTTCTGCAATATCCGTACCTCTGTAGCTTTTATACGCCTTGCCAGCTTTACGTGCTTCTCTGATAATATTCCTCTTATATTTAGACGGATTTGCTATTTTTCTTTTTCGTTCTTCATTCATTGTTAATAACGAATATATTTAAAGCAACACAATACTGAACAAATTAAACAAAATTGATATGTACTATTAAGTTTTAACCAGAAAGATGCTAAGTCATGCACTTGACCCCTTTCTGCATAAAAAAGAATATTAAATACAAAAAGAAAATAATAAATTTGAAATTTTGTAGGTTGGATTGAGCCTAAAATGGTTGCCAAAAGATAGGCAACGCCTGGTACGAACATTTATGTCGTGGTGTGAATGGATTGTTGGATAATTGAGTTGTATAAAATTGTTGTGATGTTTTAAATGTGTTGCATTCAATCAACGGTATTGCGTTAGAAGCTCCATATCGGTAATTTCGTGTAGATATTGCATAGATGTGTATCTGTCTAAACCGATAATAAGACGTAGAATTTTTTTTTATTTTTTATCGTTGTCCCGGTGCGGTTGAGTATCAATCTGGAGCCGCCTACGTCTTATTATTATAGTTGTGTATATTATCTTATTCCACTTACAAAAGTAAGAAACTTTTACAAATGAAATAATAATTTTTCTCTTTGTCTGAAAATTGCTAAAGGAATTCCAGTCTTTAAAAAAGGATCTACAAATTACAAACCCACATGAGTCGTTTGTTCGTCTTGTTTAGCTTCATTAACCATGAGCGTAATAAAAGAAATTGCAATAATATTCAGTGCAACATATCCTCAGAAGAATTTAATACTTTCTTTACTGAGATAGCTGAAAATGTAATCAAAACATTACTAGATTCAAAACATTGTGCCATTGATTTCATGAAAACTGTTCCAAAACCTAATAACTCTTTTTTTTAAACCCATTTTACTGAAGGAAGTCAATCTTGCTATAAATAAATTTAAAATTTTGTTTTAATATATACGAACTAAACAGTAGAATTATCAAAGAAATCTTAGAGTTTTTGGTTGATCCATTAACTAAATTAATTATCCTTTTCTTCTGCCAGAGTATTTTTCCGGATGTTTTTAAATAATAAATTAATAATAAATCTCAACGAGATTTAGCAAATGGTGACTTATCAGATTGGTTATCTGTAAAACACTGTGCGCCTCAAGGCTATTTATAAAATTTAAAATATTACCACTCCCCTCTTTATATATTTCCTATGCATTACTAGAAATTCATAAAATCAAACATTCTTTTTCCTTCAATCGGATCTACACAACTATCCCACTAGACATGGTGATAACCTTAGGCTTGTGTAGGTTTGTGTTTTCTAAAATTGAGTCCTTTGTCTAAATATATGTCAGAGTAATACAGATTAAATATCTTTGGTCATACGATCGACTCCTGTGGGACATCTGCGTGAATACTCTTCGGTGGAGTGCTGTTGATTTTGACTTGCAGTGTTCTGTTGTTCAAGTGAAGTAGCTTTATGAGGTATATTGGGAAATCGTATATGTAACGCTTGTGTATAAAGTCTGGGATCCAGACAGTATCGAAAGTTTTTTTCGATGTCCAACAAGACCATAGTCATGTTTTCACCATAATTGTACTGCAGTTTTATTGGTACTGATAATCAACATGGACACTCAGAGCATTCTCTAAGTCGATTTAAAATTATTTTTTTTAATAGTGGAAATTATCGATAGAAAATTAATAGGACGATAGTTTACAGCAAGTCGGAGATTCTTCCGGCTTGGGTATTGGAGCCACAACAGTACTTTTGTATGCACTGGAAATGTACTGCAAGCGCAGGATCGCATTCACGACATAAATGGGCTGCACTACGCCCTTCCATAGTAGATTTTTTAATGGCTTGTTTTCGGTACCATCCATACCTGGTGTCTTATTATTGGGCAGTGATTTGATAAGTTGCGCAATGTCCGAGGGTTTTGTGATCATTTCTAAAATTGTTGTCTATAATATTTTCACTAATATCTGTTTTTATTTGTTCTTGCAATATGATCATCTCTAGTTTGGCCTGGACGTTCCGGAGTCTTTGCCAGCATCGTTTTAGTCTATTCTTCGTGAGTATGTCTTATCTGATTGTGTCAGTCAGTTGGTCTTAGGATCGATAGTGATGGTCTGAGTAACACCTAGTTTGGTCTCTTGCATCACCTTAGTGAATACTTCCACCTCATTTTCCAAATCGGCGACGTTGTTTATGTTGTTGTTCAAGTGTATATATTGCCATAATAAGCATTGACAAGAACTTAAAATCAATGAATGTACGATGAATAAATTAAATTACCTAATAAAAATTAAAATTTTGGAATTTTTGTTAAAATGTAGATGTTAAAATACCACATATAATGTTACTTTATTATAATATTTAAGTTAGGGTACAAAATATTAGGAAAAGTATAGCAAATCACACTAATTTGGAAAATACGTTAATAGAATTAAAAAGATTCACTTCAGGTTAACAAAAAGGCCATCAGTAGATTAAAATTATATTAGGGAAAGTAAAATAAGTATCTGTAGTGGCAATTGCAGAGTGGAGAGATAGGAATATGTGTAGTATAATCGTAGGAAACCTTTAACGTAGGACAATTTCGGTTTCTGTAACGTGAACATTCATATTGCAAGTTAAATACAGCTTTAAACTTTGAAACCAAGGACATGATGTGTTGTGCATTGTCTGAAATATAAACAATAAAAAATTAAACGACAATAAGTCATATAAAGAACGGTTTGTGTATCAAAATCAGTACAATATTCTAACAATTTAACATTATGTAAATGAACTCAAGAAAATTAAAACTATAAGTGAAAATAAGTGAAAACCTACCTAATAGAGACTCCCAAGGGCAGACCACTAGGTTTGGACACAAATTAAAGTGTTAGTATTAAAATAAACTTTGTATTGTTTGACATTTTACGATGCTATGGATAAATATCCATTAATAAAATAAGTAATCCAGAAAATATTGTACTGCATTCATGGACAATAGTGTCAGTGAAATATTCTATGCAATGGGATTCCATAAGTGTGTACCATAAGAAGGACAGTCCTGGTTCTTAAGGACACACTCGTTCTGAAAACAAAAATCACAAATTTGTTAATATTTATGTAAAAATTAAATTGAAAAGTTAGTAAAATAAGTAAGTTGTACTTAGTTAAGTATTTTGTACTAGTTATAAGGTGTTTGTTACTAGTTTAACAAAAATAATTATAATGTGCTCCGAAACATGACCGATCACAAAATTTTAACGTAATCGTAAGAGTATAGCACACCAAATTAAAGAAAATTTTACCAGGAATCTGAAAATAATAATACAATGCATATTCGATGAGGCATAAGTCCTGGAATTCTAAATTTAAAAACAAAAATTTTGAAAACGAAAATCAAGATAACCGGTTCTAAGTTGTTTGTGTCAAAATTTAGCATTTTTTTTGGAAAAATCAACTTAGTTTTTAGTCACCTTTCGAGCATCGAAGAAGCCGCACGTGAATGTTATTGAGAAGACATAACATTAAATTTTGAAAAGTTTATGAAGTAAAATAAAAGGTATTCATATATGAGTTTACGATGTGCAAAGGGCAACGACAGTTGTAATAAGTAACAATAATTGGAAGCAAGCATATAATAAGAAAATAAATAAATAAAAGTAGTAAAAATACAATATTCATATTAAGGTAAATGGTTTGTGGAACTTACCTTCGAAATTTTTTATGGAAATCTATAAACAATACATTTCAAAATTAACACATTACAAAATATATTGAAAGCAATAAATAGGTTCAAAAGTTTTTGAAGAAAACAAGTAGTCCATGGGAAATTTCACAAACTGTCAGTCGGTAAGTCAGGAAACGGAGGAACACAGCAATTACTGAACAACGAGACAGGAGGAAGATTACTATTCAACAATCGATATTTAAATATATTATTTTGCAAAATCATAGTTAAATAAAGTCTCGAGCACAGAGTTTGTATTTAGATAAGTTTAGTTTAAGGTATCTGAATTAAATCTTTTTTCTTTGAATTTTTGGTAAAATAGTACATACAAATTTTATATACTCAAATAAATGTATACAAGGTGATTTCAAATGAGTGTCTACGCTTTGACCGGCCACTCTGAGGTAAGATAATATAAAAAGAGTCAAAAAGTAGGTATAAAAATAAATGTATTCAACTAATAAGAGTATCATAATAATAAAAACGAAACCTCACATACATAAAAGTAATAATAATAAAAAAAGACATCGAAATATATGTTTATGTATCATCTGTTTTAAGAGTATTTTGATGGGAATGTGGTCAGACGCATGAACTCCTCCGCATCTCAGGGAGAGTAGTTCCCCACGTTTCTATTTATTATACGGTCAAGTGTAGAAATGGGTCGGAGCATTCGGATATTCCATGGCTGCTTTTGTTTTTTTTTTTTTAATATTTAAGGTTCTTTATTTTTGTTTCTTTATCTTAGTGGCTAAATAAATAAACTTGGCATAATTGCATATTATACTTTGTTCATAAAAAATATTAGATTATATTAAACAGCCACCTCCAAACCCAAATCCTGGGTGCGCCTATGGTCTCTTAAAGTACAATGTTTAAAAATTTATGACTAAACAGTGAACATTCTGTAATATTTGTAGTAGGTACATTTGAATAATTTAGAAAATTTCACATATTTGTAAATTTAAAGAAAACGTAATTTTTGTTCAAATTTTCCACTGAAAGTTACGTTTGGAAATTAATCAGATAACTTCTAGTCATTTTACAATTTCCATGAAAAGCCTAATAAGTTCAATACAGCCTATTGTTGTACCTTAAATAATAGACTTATTTGCCAATAGAATTCTAATTTTGGGTAACAGTAATTTTTTTAAAAGGTCTCTTTCAAATATTTTCAAATAACTGTCTATAATTGTTCCTTTGCCAGTGGGAAACTAATTTTCGGTACCTGTCATTTTTTTTTAAAGAACTGTTTTTAAATATTTTCAAATAACTGTTCGATATTGTTCACTGTTCACTTTTATGGTAATATAACAATATATCTAAAGCCATTACCTAAATTGAACTTTAAAGAGTTATACGGTTTTATTATTAAATCGAATAAGGGATAAGCTACTGGCAAAAGTATTTTAACTGTCATCTTTTATCACAATAAAATTTGCTTTATCCGTAATCGTTTCTCTAAACTCGTTAGCTTAATATGCAATCACAAGAATAATAGGATATTCGCTTTATTCCATTGTAATAAATTTTAAATGTTTCAATTAAAGTAAATTAAATCTATGGCAAACTCTAATCAGCCCAATTCATCACAAAATCTTATAAAATCTTCACATAAAACCAGAATCTCTAAAATACGTTTTAGAACTCCATCATATTTTATAAATAATCACCAAACCTATCTATAATTTAAGACTTAAATAATAATTGCTGATAGTTCTAATTGTATTGCAGTTCTACTAAATGTGTTTCCCATCAAGCATATTTAGTAGCAGTGGCGGTTCGTGCTGTAGAAATGTGGGGGTTTGCAATTTTTAGGTACCAGTTATTATAATAATAATATAAACTAATTTGATAAAATGATTTTTTACCTATCCAAAAATGTCCCACACCTAAAAAATATTCAGTGTTTATGTATGAATCCTTCTGAAATATGCACCATATACGACTACTCAATTGTAAAAAGTGGTTGAATATTTCAATGACCGATCTCTCCATTCACACTGAGTAGGAAACCCGCAAAGAAAATAACGAGAAAAATAGAATAACACAACAAAAATGTATAGGTTATGTTGTTTGTTTTAATCCTTCCTCTTCCTCTATCCTCCTCTTTATGATGCAAGCATCACACCAAGATGCGTCGTCCATAAAACGTTAAAGAATAACTCTATATAGATAGATGCTTGGGTTACCACTACTGTATCGTCTAAATACGCCACTATTGCACCCCCCACTAGAGCCAATTTCTAAATCCGCCACTGTTTGGAATATGTAGAAATACAGAACCAGGCGCAGTGTTTTTTGGATGTTCATTTTATGGGATGTTTACGTTATAGAGGTTCTACTGTAATAGTGAAAATCTTTACAGATAAAACAAGTTTGATGTTAGACCAATATATACACAATTTTACTCTGAAACTCAAGGGAATAAACTTTCACAGATATATAACAAGATTTGGGATTAACCAGAGAAGAAGTAAATTTGATTATGATTGAATTTTCTAAGTCTATTTGATATAAAGGAATAGTCTATTTTAGTACGTTATCGTCTATTCTGATCCAGGGCAGTAATTGATAGTAAATTTGAAAAAATTGCTAGAGTGCGAGGAAACATTGTAGAATGCCACAAAAATAATTATAGATAATATTTAGTACCATGTGTTGCCTTTTAAATATTCCGTTATTTATTTAGGATACTAAATTTTCATGGAAAATTTGAATATTCATATGGATATTAATTTATTCTAAATAGCTTTGGAATTTGTCGTACATATTAAATGAAAAATAGCGTTGGTTATAAATGTAATCTTTGAAGGAATCTATGATTTCATCAACTCAAATCTCTCAGCACGTTTTGCTTGAGAAAAAAATTCGGTAACTACATTGTACCAAAATCTACCGAGCAATGGGATCAACATTTTTCTTCATTCAATAAGGAATCGGCAATAATATTATTGAATGAAGAAAAATGTTTATCCCATTGCTCTGTGGATTTTGGTACAACGTGGTTACCGATATTAAAAGAAGAATTGATTAAATTAATATTGTATAATTTTTAAGTATCAACAATTCTATGTACGTTATGGATAAACAAATAATATATGTATTAAGTTTCACGCTTGACATTCTAAAATATCTGATGTGGCCAGCACATAACTTTCTTATACCAGTATATATCATCCTGATCTATAAAAATCATTCTATTTAATTCTTCACTTACCTCAATTAAATTTTAAAAACGTACCTTGAAATGTTTCATAAATTGTTTTTAATAATTAATTATCAGCGTCCTTCGATACTATCAATAATAATTCATGTCATATATTTTAATAATTTCTTCTTATTGACATTGACATTTTTGTAACTAAATTAGATATTTCAAATGTCAAACTGCCAGATTTATCCTAACCTCATTTTATGAGATCAAATGCGTACAAAATTTCAGTTTACATCAGCTTTGTTTAAATACTTGGAAAATATATTTTATTCGCTTGATATAGTAGACATGATTTATAATCTTTGTAAAGTCAAATAAAAAAAGTTTGGGTCCAGTGGACCCCCTTTCAGCTGGCAAATTTTGCTCTTCATTGTCTTTGGCCTTTAGAACAAGTGTACCAAATTTGAAAGCTTTATCTCAAAAACTGTGGTTGCTATCGCGATACTACAGACATACCGACAGATTTTTTCCATAAAGTTATGTTTTTTTTATTATAATTCGACTAGATTCGTCCAGATGTGCAATAAACATTTTTAATTTTTTTCCCCGAAATTGTACCTTTTTTCTTCTTTCATTCATTATGTCTCTTCTGGTGGTACCACATTCACCAAATTTAATGCGTCACCTAAAATGTTGTTTACAATCTTAACTGCCATTAGTATTTTTTTGAGTTATCCCGGATACACACATACATCCACACAGACACACACACGCACCGACAGACATCATTCGGAAAATAGTCAGAAAGGAGGGTTCAAAACGTATAAATCAATCCAGGTCGAAAAAAATCACGATTACTATACTTCCTTATATTAGGTATAAGAAAGTAAAAGAGATAAATAATTTTAAAAAAGGAAACAAATTCGTTTTTCGAAACGTTAGGGAATTATATTTTTAATTTTGTCTCATATTAGTTATCAAAAAACATCCTCTGAATAATCTTTTGACGTAAGTCACACGCTCAGAGGTTTATTTTTCCAGTAACATACTGGGTAACTAACTATATTTTTTAGATAACGATGAATTATTCATGCGGTAGTAATGCCCAAAAAAGAAAAAGAAAAATGGATGGGTATTAAAAGAATGGTGGTAAAATAATAAAAAATATTACCGCAAAATAATTTTTTGCCCTGTGACATCACCATTGCTCGAAGCTCCCCCTTAACCCCTGTCACAACTTTCACAACGCATTCGCCCTAAATGTATGACATTATTTATGGACGACTTCTAGGTAGTCATAAATAAATACGATAAACTTTTTTATAATTTTTATTCTACAGTATTATTAATTAGCTCCTTAAATATTAAATTGTCAATTTCATTTTGAAGTCTCAAACGTGCAGAAGTATTTTTAATGCTAAACACTTTTTTAGCGACGTGCTTTCCATAAATACTTTCCTCGGATTCTTCATAATTTGATTCATTCAACAATTTGACTGAAATAGTTTGAGGACCATTCGATGTAGACGTCTGCATCTGAATGATCTCATCATTATCTTCATTTCCACCACTCTTACTCTTTTTCCTTTGCGTATTTAAAGGTATTCTCAAGTTTAAATTTGTTGTTGATGAATGGCAACTGTTTTCGTTACTTGTACATGGTGTAAGTGCAGGAGATAAATGTACACTGTCACTATTATCATCGTACAGGCCTTCCAATGCATCAATTTGGTTAATAATATCTTCTTGTTTAATATATTCACTATCGTCCACACCAGCTTCAGATTTAGAATCCCAAGTTTCTGTATTAGGTACACTGCGTCTGGGTGTAATATATTCATCCAGAAACAACATTTTTTTGTAGTACCATAAATTTGGGGGAAGTACCTGTAAAGACATTTATTTAGATTATACGCACTGAGTTGACAACGTTTAATTTTGCTATTACCTAAACAGTTAAAAGTTTATGTAATTTGCGAGCAATTCTGTAAACATCATACAACCTTTCATAAACAAAACTATAAATAGGGGCAACAACTTGCTACGTGCTAAACTAGTTAACAGTTAAACAGAAGGAACTACTATTACCAGAGACAACCGCGAGACATTCAAGTACTTGTTATTGTTTCTATTCGGAATATTGCACTGGTCTACTGTTTGGGAAGATTAGAATAGATGGCGTGCGCAATTTTGAGCCGTGATTTAAAAAAGCGCGCGATGCGTTTTGTTGGCTGTTGTTATATTTTCAATTACATTTTAATGAAGAAATAAAACAACAGGTAAAATAAATCGTTTATTGATAGAAAAGCAATAAAATAACAAGCCACAACGAATGCAATAATTATGAAGATATTTTAAATAATCTAAACCACAGAAAAATAAATGGCTAAACAAAAAGTTAAGCATTTTACAATTAAATAACGATTATAATACTTTTTTGAACAACAGGTACCTATGTAATATAAAAACTATATAATTAAGCCTACCAATAAGGAAAAAAATGTACATTTGCTTCCCAACATCCCAGATATATGTGTCAACATCGATTAATGATGCACATTATTTATACAATGTGGTCTGCAATTTAACAATACTTTTAACAAATATAATAGTAATAATATTTAATTGCTTAGGTAAAGTTTACATTAACAAAACATATTACAAACACTGATAGGTTTTTACAAATAAATATACATATCCTGCACAAGAACGAAGAAGTACTTGCTCATAGGTACATAAATTACATACCTAATTAATAATTATTGGGTAAATATAAACATATTAGGTAGGCGCATATGTACATATTACAGTTTCAAGCAACATCAACACTTGAAATTATAAATAAAAAAACATTAATAATAGCATTAAAGTTATCAAGCCATAAGAAGCTAATAAAATAAAACATATTTATTTATTTTATAGTTTACAAACTGTTTCTGACTGCTGCTGGAACAAACCTCATATCAACAACTATCGATGCTGGAATGTCGTCAGCTTATGTTTAGATTTTTTGCATTCTTACGATTCTGGATGTTTTCTTGGCTTTTTCTTTTACACCACCAAAGAATCCCAATTTTCCACACAGCTTTCACGATCTCCCTGGTTACAATTTCATAATGGTCAGAACAGGAATACCATGAAAAGTTCACATTATCAAAGATGAATTCAGTGACTATAACAGAAATCTTGGGTTTATGGCAAAAGGTGTGTGTAGTGATACATCAGGAACACATTTTATTCCCATCATTTCTTGCCAAATTTTGGACCTAACAAGAAGAAAACAATTTCATTTAAATACCTTTAAAACACAAAACACAAACTTACTTTTGGTCATTGACTGGAAAATAGTGCATTTTTTCCACCTAAGGGTTCATGGTATCATAGTAGTGTAAGTTATGTATATTAACACAACCATTTTTATGAAATGTGGCCTCATCAGTGAATAGCAGGAAATCAAAAAATTGCGGCTGTTGGTGAATTTTATTGAGTGTTCACTCACAAAATGTTACCCTACGTTCGAAATCATTGGGCTCTAGTTCCTGAAGCAGTTGAATATGATAAGGATGAAAGTTTTGTGTCCTCAGTATTCTTGTTACAGAGGATTCACTTATATCAAGTTGTCTATTAATTCCTCTCGTACTTTTATGCGGATCTTCAACGACACTTAATTAACTTGAAACACTTTTTCTTCATTTGTTGCTAGTTTTGTACGTTCATGTTTTTCATAATTTACATGTCCAGTTCGTTCAAACCTTTCTCGCAACCTTTCAAATGCAGAATGGTGAGGATGTCTTCGTTCTGGATAACGCTGAATATAAATTCTTGATGCCAATAGCTGATTTCTCTCCCCTTCTCCCAATGCATAAACCATGTCGATCAACTATTCGTGTGAAAAATTCATAATTTATTTAACAAAGATAATTAGCTCAACTAGGAAATACAGAAGAATCACCACCAAGTAAAATTAATTACGTGTAAACCACAAAATATCAGTTTGACAGCACAATTTTTGTTTTTCCAAAGCCATTCTTGATAAAATTGTATTAATTTTTACTATGATCGCAAAGTTAAAGAGAAAACCTTAATTTTCTCGAAAATTTCAACAGGAAGTGTTACACAAAAAAATAAAGCAATTTGAAGGAGGAATCCAACCACGTAAAAAAATACAGGGTGTTCCATTTAAAAAAAAAACTAAGTTCTTCCTATTTTAAATTCGCATTAATTGACATGCCGTCATGGACACCCTGTAAAATAGAATAATGTAAAAAAAGGTACTAATACTTAGCGTCTAGTATGAACTAAGAATAGTATAATATTTGCTTACCCAGCTTGTTTTCATAGGTAAATAAAAATTATTAAACGGACCCTTATAAATCCTTAAATTTCCAGAAAATGTTAAAAAACTTGGCACCGTTGCATGCAAATCCAAAAACAAAATACCGCTGTATAATACTCTTTTCACTTAATAAAATGATGACAAAATATACAGGGTATTCCATTTAAAAAAAGTATTTTTTGTGTTACAGAAAATTTAAGCACCTTGTAGATTTCACAATAATTTTAAATGATAGATCTTATCGACCCAAAAAAACCTTTGTATTTAATACATTGTTGTATCACTAACGGTTCAAAGGTTATCGAAGGAGAACACACTATTGACTCACCCTGTATATATATTTTTTTTATTCTAATATGGTAATTAAAACAAAATATAATTTTATATATTTTTTTATCAGTTTAGACATTTTAAAATTCGTAAAAGGTGTTGAATAGTCCCAACCTAAATAAAATATTTTGTCAATCGTCTCTCTAAATCGATGTACTTTATTTTTATCTCTTTCATCATAAATGTCTTTTAAATATTTCAATTCTTTGACCACGAAACGTTCTAAAATAATGTCGTGTACTTAAATGTCTTTTTTATCTTTTGAAGAATTGAACGGATTACCACCATAATGCTGGCACAAAATGCAAATAATTTTTTTATTATTTGCCTGATCAAAGGATATAGTCTTGTCCAACTAATTGTAAGTACAAGAAAAATGTAACCATCGTTTGCAACAATTACATTTTATAAAATCTCAGCTTTTAACAGTACCGCATAACAAAGATAAGTCAGACAAATCTTCCCAAGAAATCAACAGTAGCTGTTGGAGTGTTAAGAGAAATATTTCTTCATATAATTCATTTTCTGTAAAAATTCCAAAAATCCATCAATTTGTTTTACTTGCTTTATTACATACATATAAAACAATATATATTCCGCAGTTAACATTGTCCGTTTGGTTTCGACCTCGGTTGACAGTTTAATTCAGTCACTCTCCATGCTCTTATATTCAATTTTTCAGATTTTCAGATTTTTGAAATCGATCTCGGGTAACAAAGAAATCACGAATTTTCTCATAAATATAAGTTTTCAATATCTGTGTATATTCGGGGTCCAAAAAATAAATGATTTTCCTTGGTAAATCTAGAACATTGGACAGTTGTCGAAGATATCAATACATACTCGATATTTTGAAAAGCTTTGATATATGGCGAGAACTCGGTAAAAGTGTTTCTCTCTTTAGATAAAAGGACTTGGCATGACACCGTATCTGTATAGTACATATTTGGGCAATTATTCAGCGAAGAATATGCTATGGAATCCATAAGTCCGACAGTCATCTGTTTTCTATGTATTTACTTCGTATTTATATAATCTTATTACGAAAAACTGTGTTGCAAAAGACTTGGAACAGGATAAATAATAATCCTAGTTAAAAAGCAACCAATTGTCAAGAGTCGTTTCTTTGAGGTAATAAGAATAAGTCGAATATTCTGAAAAGACATCGGAAATGTCAACATCAGAGGGTAATTTCACAATGGGGATGCTACAACGCCCATTTTCATCATTTTCAATGTCACTAACAATTTCAAGTATTCCCCTGGACTAATATGGCAAGTTGATTCTATATTGTTTTTGTTTTTATTTATCTCTTTTAAAAATGTATGTATGTGAGTCATAAAAAAATAATCGTTTGTAAACCGTTTCGGTCGCCAAATTTCTGTCGATAAGGATTTTTTAATTTCATATTTAAGCTTTCTTTTTCCACTCTACAACCTTCTCCTTTTAAATTTTATTCTGGGTTTTTTGCCAACTTCCAGTTCTATAATTTTTAAGTTCACATCAATCTTTGTCGAATTTTTTCAATAAATCGTCCTATTTTCAAAATTTTTTCGTTTTTCAACAAATCTTTTTTTATGATTTTAAACCAACATTCAGCGTTAGCATTACTATACCTTTCTGCATTATTATGGTAAATATTTGCTAAAAGTGCAGTTCACATTAGAACGAATGGTATGCAAAAAACATATTGGGCACTCCTCACATCTCAGAGCATTTGGTTTATATTTGAATCTACCGATCTCTCCACCATATCTGAAATTTCAAGATACATTTTTAAGAAGTGGATATAAATGGAGACTGTATATTTTCTTCTAACATTCTCGTCATCTTCACATTTCTCATCAATCGAAGGAAGGTCGTGAACGGTATCCACATGAGGTGCCACGTGCTCGTTGGTACTAAAATATTTTAGAGCTTCCTTAACCTCAGGAGTTTCTGCCCGAGTTTAATTAAAAGACAATGAAAAATCTAACAATTCAGAAGGCTCTTTTATGCTCGTGGTCCGCATTAATACAACTACTAATTCTACCATTACATTTTGGCATAGTCTGTTTACTTTCAGTTTTGTGAGTTTTCTTATAACCAGTTTTATAAAATGGGCACAACAAGATCGAATAATGATTTGAAACATATCATGTGTTTTATTATTGTCAAAATAAAAAATTATCTCTATATATGTGTATGTCATTTTATTTAGGCCAAAACATAATGCGCTTATAATCGCGAAACTCAGTCCAGTACAGCACAACTAAAAATGGGCCATTGTCTACGTAACTTAGTAACGTAACGTTTAAAATTGATAAAAAAAAACATGAAAGAGAAAGAGCATCATGACGACTACTAATGGACTCGCAAATAGGTAATATTTTGAGGATTCTTGTCCATCAATAGCCCTTAGAACTATATCTAAATAAGCATTTGTGATTAAATCCAAATCCTTCTTTGCATCCGATCTAACTTTTTAGTAAACGGAGACAGATCTTATATTCTGCCAATTTCCTTCTTTTATTAAATTAGGGTCTGCTTCTGTAATATCCTTATTTCTACATTTTGTTGGTAGGCATTCTGAAAGTTTCGTTTTTATTCCCTCTCTCTCTTTTCTTCTTAGTTGATAACTATATTCCTCATTATTGTAGTTATCAAACATTTTGTCGTATCACAATATTTTGAATAATATTATTGTATACCAATAAATATTTAAAAAGAAATTTTCTACAATCGGTATGTTTACACACACCATATTCTATAAACCGTGGACCATTCAGTTTTCTTCTTGGGCCACTTCCCTTAAAAATAACCACATAATAAATGTATCCAAAAGGTAGTTGTCTTTTTAAATATACAAGGTGAGTTCTAACTTATTTTATTAAATTTAAAGGATGGTAGATCCCTTAATGGTAAGTTCATATAAAAAAAAATAAAAATCTAGGTGCTATAGTTTCCGAGAAAAAAAAATAAAATTACTCCAACATTTTGAGATCCTATTAACCTATTAAGGTTGACCTTTTTACAATAATTGGTTCACTACTTTTTGCCACTTGTCTCCGATGGCATTTTTATAACATAATCCCTTCAAACGCTCCGAACGTTGATCTCAAGGAAAATGAAAGTCGGCACCGTTTGAAATGCCTGAAGTGATTTATGGATTTTTTTTCCTGTTAGTAAATAAATATAATACATTTATGTTAAGTTCGGTGCACTTTGTCGCCGTGAACCTACAGCTCCGCGTTTTTTTTGTGATTTTTTTATGATGAATTAAATAGGGAGGGGATGAAGTTATACTGCAGGAGCTTTTTGCTAAACATTCAGTTATGTTATTGTTAGTGATTGAAAAGGTTACTATTTTTTTCATTTAATTTTTGAGAATGTATGTAGAAATTGGAAAGAAGGGCTCAACTGTGTGTGCAGGTTGGTGGTGACAATTTTGAACATACTGTAATATGGCTACTTTTGTGACTACCTAATAAATCTAAAAAAATGTCGTGTTAACAAATTATGAAATTAGTTAAATTAAAATAAGTTTTGTAAATTGATAGTGAAAATAATTGCTATTGTGAAACGTGAGTTCTGAATACGCTTCTGTCTCCATATTCGTATGTGGTCGTATATCAAAGTGTGTGTGTGTGTGTGTGTATGTGTGTGTGCGTGCGTGCGTACGTGCGTGCGTGCGTGCGTGCGTGTGTACGTGTGTGCGCATGTGCGCGTGCATGTGTGTGTGTATTCGCGAAAACTCAAAAAATACTAATGGGAGACCCCAAATTTGGCAGTTAGGTTTCAACATTTTACGCAATTATATCAAATATGGACACCCCATGTACGCCATTGATAAAAAAATACTAGAAAAACCAATGAACCATTAATATATTCAAATCACAGACAAACGCAGAGATTTTATCATTTTATACAATAGTTTCAAATATGTTATGTGCACCCCCGTACGCCATTGGTAAAAAGTAT
Organism: Rhamnusium bicolor; assembly: GCA_029963845.1. NCBI lineage: Eukaryota > Metazoa > Arthropoda > Insecta > Coleoptera > Cerambycidae > Rhamnusium > Rhamnusium bicolor. The sequence goes on along the minus strand of JANEYF010003336.1, from coordinate 208,713 downwards.
CAAAAATGTTTTTATTTTTTAATAATTAGGCATTGTTATACGAGTTAAGATTTAAAAAATGTAAAGATCTTCTGGATACCATAAAAAATATATATGTACTTTTCATTTTATAAATACACCCTGTATACCATTACTTTTAGAGGGAGTTTTAAGACCTCTTTCATCGCTCAGTCAACCTAATCTTCTTTTGTGGAAATATTGTACAAATAGCGTTCTTAAAATTACAGGGTGTCTAGAGTCAAAATGATTGAGTATGATGATAGGATGCGAACTCAACAAGAAGTATGTAATTTATTTAATACTAAAGATCCAGAACGACCCATAACCCAATCAATAGTGAGTAAAATTGAAAAAAAATTTAGAAGTACGGTTGAAGAAAATCTCTATACCAGCGTTCGCCAAGTTAGCCGCGATTATGATGTTACTAAAACGTATGTATGTAAATGCATACAGTATTAAAATTAGAAAAATGGCATCCCTTTAAGATACAGCTTGTGCAAGAATTAAGTGATGATGATCCAGATCGGAGGATACAATTTTGTGAAACAATGATGAATATGTGTAATGATGATCCTCTGCTGATTAAAAATATTATTTTCTTCGATGAATACACTTTCAGATTAAATGGTGAAGTGAATCGTCGGAATTGTAGGTATTGGAAGGGAAAACCCTCAATGGATGCGGCAGCATCCATTGAGGGCATATCAGACCGGCATATCTCCAATTTTTAATGCTATCTCATCCCAGCGTTATTAAATTTATTCCCCAGTAGAATTAATCCTGGAAATGTTGACGAAAGCCTTTGGTATAAATAGGATGGTGCGCCTCCCCAATATGCAGCAGACGTTCGAAAGCATCTTACCCAAATATTTCTGAACAGGTGGATTGGTAGACGTGGACTCATCGAATAGCCACCAAGGCCACCGGACCTCAATCCACTAGATTATTTTCTGTGGGGCCATCTAAAAAACTTACTTTATAAAACCAATCGGAAAACATTGTTGGATTAAAAGAGAGAATTATAACAGAAATAAACAACATTTCTCAGGAGACTATAAACAAGGTTCAGCAACACTTTATTCATCGTTTAGGGTACTGTCAACTACAACAAGGAGTACAGTTCGAACATTTACTATAAATTATTTTTATTATTAACTAACCGTTAGTTCTAGTGACTATTATTTGTTCAAACAAAACATAAAAAATCGATTGGCCACCAAGATCACCGGACCTCAATCCATTAGATTATTTTCTGTGGGGCCATCAAAAAACTTAGTTTATAATACCAAACCGGAAAACATTGTTGAATTAAAACAGAGAATTAGAACAGAAATAAACAACATTTGACAGGAGACTATAAACAAGATTCAGCAACACTTTATTCATCGTTTAGGGTATTGTTAGCTACAAGTAGTACAGTTCAAACATTTACTATAAATTGTTTTTATCATTAACTAACTGTTAGTTCTAGTGACTATTATGAAGAATTAGTAAATTCTTATATTCAAAATGGCAGTATCTTTCAACTTATCAATTTTAGACCCCAAGTGTGATACATTTTTGGAATCAACTGTTGATTCAGAATTCAAAAATGGAGAAATATACAGGGTGCCGTTTAAAAAATATCGATGTCGTCATAACCAAAAAAAATAAAGGATAACATGCCTAATTGAAATTAAAAATCAACGTGTCCGAGGATTTTTTCTGAGAAATATACAGGGTGCTCCGTTTAAAAAATATCGATGTCGTCATAACCAAAAAAAATAAAGGCTAAGATGCCCAATTGAAATTAAAAATCGACGTGTCCGAGGATTTTTTCTAAATTTTGGTTTAAGAAGTAATGAATTTATTCCAAATTTTACGGATACACCGTATATACAGGTTGGGGCAATAGTACATCCGACTTCGATATGTCAAGTTCTATGAGAGCTAGAAACTTGATTTAAAAACATAAATAAACTAGACAAAAAGTCTATAACCGGAAATTATTTTCGAATATACAGGGTGAGCCAAGACGATTCTACAGGGTCAACTAAAATTTTTTAAAATGGGATGCCATGTATATCAGAACATTTTTTAAACCTCTTTGTGGTCCCCTCCCACTCCTGTATTATTATTGACTCTCTCCCACTTGGATGTAATGATTTTTTTTGTTGAAATTATGCCATTTACAAGTGTATATTCAAAAAATCACTACAGTCACAATTTTTGATTTTAAGGAAAAATATGTTAGTACCAGTTATAAGACATCTGTGTGATGACACGCAGCTATTTTCACTTCCTAAAAGTATACAGGGTGGCCAAAAATTATTTTTAAATTAACAACTATTTGAACTGAATTTTCTCAATTTCTCTTCAAATGGAACACCCTGTATATTTTTGAACGATGTGATGTAGAATTGAGAAATGAAAATTTTTTGTACGTACATCCCTATGGCTATTTGTAACCAGTTTCGATTTATTGAACAATAACTGCTAAGTTCAGCCATAAAAATTAAAAATATTTTTTTTTTAATTCAAGAGAAGATATAAAAAGTTCCACATGTTGTCCATTTTGATTGACACACATTTCTATGCGTCTTTAGAATGAGGTTTCTTCTGTTCATAAAATTGCCGAAGTGATACTTCTAAAAGCATTAATTATCCTTTCCTTCAAATTTTGGATTGTTGTTGTTTTTATGGACATCATGTTACACGCTTAGTATAATACCCTCTCTTGAATTATTGGGAAAAAAACCTCATTTTTAATTTTTCTTGCTGGATTTTGAAGTTATTGTTCAATAAATTGAAAATGGTCACAAATAGCCATATAAATGTATGTACAAAAAATTTTCGTTTTTTAATCCTACAACACATCGTCCATTTGAAAAAAATTTAGAAAATTCAGTTTAAAAAGTTGTAAATTTAAAAATCCTTTTTTGGCCACCCTGTATACTTTTAGGAAGTGAAAATGGCTGAGTGTGATCACACAAATGTCTCATAATTGGTACTAACATATTTTTTCTTAAAATCGATAGTTGTGATTGTAGTGATATTTTTAATATGCACGTGGTAATGGTATAATTTCAACAAAAAAAAACCATTACATCAAAGTGGTTTCAAAAAATGATCTGATATACATAGCATTTCATTTAAAAAAAATGTTAATTGACCCTGTAGAATCGTCTTGGCTCACCCTGTATATTCGAAAACAATTTTCGGTCATAGACTTTTTTTGTCTCGTTTACTTATGTTTTTAAATCAAGTTTCTAGCTATCATAGAACTCGAGATATCGAAGTCGAACGCACTATTGCCCCACCCTATATATCCACACATATACAGTGTGTCTCACTTAAGGGTGTAGCAGCATAATTCTTTTTGTTTTTTGTCCGATTTAAATCAAACTGGTCTCAAAAGATAAAGGTCACCAAGGTCTATTTAAGGCCACAAAATTACTTTCCATCTTTAAATTCAAGGCCATCTACGATGCTAAATTATATGAAAGAAATCAAAAACTCATAGTAGGCATTTTTTACTCAAAAATTTTATTAACAAAACTTGTTCGAAATCATTCAAAAACCCTGAATCCGAGATTTAGTTAAATTTTTAAAAAAATGAGGTTTTGATGAAAAAAATCATTTTAGGCATTTTAATAAAAATTATTTCTAAATTTATTTTTTTGAAACAATATACACAAATGAATAATAAATACAACCAAAAGAATTAAATATTATTTTCTATCAAATCTCCATCAGCCCTAATACATGCCTCAATTCGCTTTCTGTTGTTGTTCATTACTTTTCGGAGGGTTGCAGGCGTAATTTCAGCGCAAGCTTGCCTATCTGGTTTTTCATTTGTAGTCTATTTCATGGCTGCGTTTTGTAAACTTCTTTAGAAACCCACCATAAAAAAAGTCCAAGAGCGTGAGGTCAGGTGGATTGGGGCTCCATCAAGTTGAAATATCAAATTGTTATATGCTATAAGGGGCAAGTTTTCAATTTTGATTGAAAATTCAGTTTGCAGAAAAATAGAAATCTTTCCGCATGTAAATTTCCCTCAAAGAAATATGGCCCAATTATTTGTTCATTCAAAATATCGCACCACACATTCACCTTTTCTGAATAATGGTGTCGACAGTTTACAACCCAATGAGGGTTTTCAACGGACCAATTTCGAGTATTTTGAGAGTTAATTGTGCCATTAGTTGTAAATGTTGCTTGATTTGCGAATAAAATATTTTTAAAAAAATTAGGATTGTTCAAAAACTCTCCCTGACACCAAAAGCAATATTCCAGCCACCTTTCTTCGTCTCCTTCTTCTAATGTGTGTAAGAAAATAGGCTTAAAGAGACGTAATTTATTTCAACGGAAGCATCGCCAAATTGTATTCTTGGGTACATTTAAAATTGTGGACTTTCTCCTTAGGCTACACCTTGGAATTGCTCTCACAAACTGTAGAATTTCTGCATCTCTAACATGATCCCTCACACGTTGTTCTTGTTTGTTGCACACTTTGCCAGTTCTATTGAATAAATTATTAATTCGCCAAACTTTTACATGGCTATTGGGGGTCGATCTGGATGCCGATTATTAAATTCTGTAACAGCTTCCCTCGCTGTACGAGAATTATCACCAACTAATCTAACAATTTCCACTTTTTCCGCAGTGTAAGCATTTTAATTGAAATAAAATATGCTAGAATACAAAAAATCAGACAGAATGCCAACAGATTTACTTGACAACTAATCCGACATTTACAAAATTGTCTTTTAGTAGAAATAAAGGAGTCAGAGCATGCTTATCAAAACGAGAAATTTGGGACTGGAATTTTTTTCATCAAAACCTCATTTTTTTAGAATTTAACTAAACTTCGGATTCAAGGTTTTTGAATGATTTCGAACAAGTTTAGTTAATAAAATTAAAAAATGCCTAATATGATTTTTTGATTTCTTTCATATTATTTAGTATCGCTGATGGCCTTGCATTTAAAGATGGAAAGTGATTTTGTGGTCTTAAATAGACCTTGGCGACTTCTATCTTTTGAGACCAGTTTGATTTAAATCGGACAAAAAACAAAAAGAATTATTACGCTGTTACACTGTTAAGACACACTGTATATGTATAAATACATATATACACATACATATACATGTAGGTATATTTAATACAAATAATTTACGGATTTGTATACATTTCATAAAACTTACTTCTTTAGTTCCCCCTCCTTTTTTTATCGAAGAAATATATTTCTTTTTCTCAGAACAATAAGTACTACGGAGCCCTTTCCATTTTTTTAAAATGTCCTCGACAGTAGTATCTGGCCTCGTTTTCATCAACGCTGCTTGAATTTCCTTTAAAGCAAGTTTTCTTATATGCTTGTTGTGGTATGCAGGGTCTTTCACAGAATATAAACATTTATATTCTTCGACTAATTCAATTAATATACCAACTTGCTCATTTGTCCACGACATTTCTTAAATATAATAAAATTTATGAACATAAATAAACCTCACCATACAACGTTTTAAGTTAAACTAGCATTACATGATTCTCGTTGCTGCATATGTGTCGTTCTCCGCTGTTTTAAGTTAAGCTACAGTGCGCTTGCTCACAAGATAATTTTAGATTGAAATTAGAACATGCTCAATATTCCTACCAAGAGAAATAAATCGTTGACAATTTTCCATTATACGGGAAAATATTTTTAGACCAAGATTTGGTATCATATCTGGAGTATGATTTTTTTCTAAATTAATACGGTCTTTAGAATCTTATAAGCATGGCCATTAAATAACGGGATGTCACAAATATACAAGTATTTAAAAATTATTAAATTATTTTTTGTAATTGTTTAAATTAATTTAATAGTGTAAACTTTATAGAGATATCATATCATATTTTACACCATGTCATTGTGAAACTCGTCATCAGGGCCGGCGTTAGCCCGCATTTTAATAAAATCAGTATTTATTTTCATTCATAGTCTATATTAGTGTCCGAATTCGGAGGTAGGATTTTTTAAGTGTTGAAAAAAATTGTCAAATTATAGTGAAGCATTAAGTAGAACTATATGGTCTTCAATATGCAGTAATTATAACACTTACAGCACAAGTACGTCTAATGACGTTTGCAATAAATTTACTAGATGTCCAACGGACGTCCATTATTGTCCATAAATCTCTGAACCCGTTATGGACATAAAATGGACGTCCAGTGAATGTCCAAAGTGTGTCCATGATCTCTGAATGTGTTACGGACATAACATGGATGTCCACTGGATAACCTCTTTCCGTTCATCCACTGGATATCTTGATATGGACATCCAGTAGATGTCCAAAGTCTGTCGATGGACCTTCGGATTAGTCCTGGACATAAAATGGCTTCCATTGGATGTTGTGTGCTGTCTGGGAAGTAAATATAAAAAATGTATCATAGCATTTTAATTCTCATGTTGATCTCCTATTTGCAAGTATTTATTGACTATTTTTTACGTAAATGTGAAACTAAAAGTATATTCACGGAGAGCAGTCAGGAGCCGTAAACAAATACACGTTTGTCCATGAAACGATTTGTGATGACCATTTACCATTAGAAATATGATTTTTTTACATTTTGACGTTTTGATATCTAATATAGAGATAACTGAATATTTTCAATTTCAGATGCAGTGTCGTTTGCAGAACTCGACATTTAAAATTTTGCGCAAAACGACCTCACTCGAACTAAACCAAAACGTTACAGAATTGCCTTAGCTAATCGTTGCGCTTAAAGCCACATACACATGCGCAACACGCGTCCTCTTTGTTTATATCTCCTGACTGGTCTCCATGAATATACTTTATTTATTTAAACTTCACCTAGACAGGATGTTATCATTGATATCAGCGCCCTCCAGTCATTCAAAAGCGACGAAGCTGTATATAAGGCCCCGTATATACAACTTCGTCACTTTCGAATGGCCGGCGTTCCCTTGCTAATTGCGCCTGCGGGTCGCAACCTCATTGGCCCTGGTTATGGTTATATGACATCATATATTCTGGTATTTATTGTCTTGCACCAGTGTTATGGCATATGAGTGAAGCTGTGTTTTCATCATTTGGCAAACATAAAATTATAAATCACTCTTAAACAAAAAAAAAAAATTCGTTGTGAAAAAAAACGCATATTTAGTATAGGTGAAATTACAGGCAAAACTGTTGTCTGCTTTTTTTGTTTATATAAAAAAAAATTTTCATAAAACTTATCAAATAAAAAACACCAAATTCGTATTTCGAACCAATTAAAAAAATAGACATTAGTCTTGTCTGTAATATCACCTACAAATGCGCATAATATAATTTATATAGTTTCAGTTTTTCATTAACATGAAAATAATAGAGTTAAGAGTGATTTACAGATTTATTTTGGCCGCTTTAAATTCAAATTATAATCATAAAACAAGTTTTACCAAAGCCGTCTGTCATTAGAGGGCGTCAATCGAATTTGCTGTTTGATTAATTTAAATAGTCGCATGATGTATTATAAAACTAATATAGATAAATGTCACAAAATATTTAAAAATATACTTTGCTATTGTAGCCAACATCAGATAAAATGCTGACATGACCCACCAGCAATTTAATAATAACAAAGATTATATATACTATACATATAATCTTTGATAATATTAACTAATCGCGAATTATATCAGTTCGGTCCTGAACAACGTCCCTATGACTTAGTAGAATTTTGTATCTCTGTTGGCGAAATGTACTTCTTACTCAGTCTTACTCTTCTTTCACGACGATACCGACATCTGGTACTCGATAGCTCAAATAACGTGTAGTTTCATATGATGTTTATGAAATTTTTGTACATGCATAGAATAGGTTACGTTTGTTCTCTTTATTATATTTTCTACAAGTGTGCATCAGTGCATTTTTTAACTAATGAAGTGGGCGACACAAATGTCGCCCACTTGGAAAAATTAGTAGCCCAGTGATTGTAATTTTGATGTACTAGGCGACCAAGATTTTGGTCAATTTATTGCGTTACGTTTCTCTTCGAAACAAAAATCGGTACCAATATCGCCTTCCGCGAAATCAAACACCAAACCAATAATAATATAAAATAAAATAGTCAAAGTGTATCTACAAGTAAGGTCTGATTTTAAAAAGGGATACCTAAGTTCCAAGAAAGAGCAATAGAAAGAGGGTGACGTGACATGCACATGTTTTGCTTGCAACTCGGCAACTCGTAAAATTCGATTGTGTAAATTGAATTCGCTTAATTTTGTCGAAGTGAAGCTACGATGTACACAGTGTTCAAAATAAGTTACCTACTAATTGCAGAAATCGTATTTTTTTCAGTTATAGTTTCGCACAGTGTTTTTATAGTAGTGTCAAGTGCGACAAGTGCGTTAATAGACAAAGTCGTTATTGTTGTAAATATAATTTAATAAACCGCTTTTTTTTTGGTGCTTCAATATAATTTTTAAGTTAGGTAAGTACTTACATATTTAGAATAAAACTATACAGGGTGTGGTAAAGGTATATAAGCAATAGGCTAATAACTGCCATAACTTTTACTTTGTCAGAAGGTCTGAGTACCTATACTACTTAATTTTTTTTACGGCAGTGGTTTCTTGAGTTAAATTAAATATGACGGCACCGAAATTATTTTCAAATGGCAAGTTATAAATCTATTTGTTTTTTTTCTGTTGATATTTCATTGTATTTTCAACATCTAATATTAGTATAAAATTTTGTACATCTTACAATTTTGATATTTCACAAGCTTCCGGTCTACCCCCCCCACCCTTCACTTGGCCTTGAAAATACCACACACAACGACCAGATGGTCAACAGATGTTAATAATTAAGTCTTTTCAAGGTCTTATATTTCATATAAAAAAAGGATGTCAGCTTGTAAAATAACATAGTCTTCTACGACAAACGAAGAGTGAAACTCCTCTTTTCATTATTATCATAGTGAATATAGTGCCACTACGACCTGAATTATTTGAAGTAAGTAATATTTTAAATTGTTTTTTACAATTCCTTTTATCAGAGCGTAGAAATTTATTTACTTTTAAATATGGCACTGTCAAATATTAATTTAACATATATTAACGATATGATTAATGCAGATAATATGGATATTTATAAACAAAAATCAATTTCGTCATTGCCTATAAATAAAGTATATATTATAAAAAAAGTTACTTAAAGTTAATACACGGTTTGGGAAAGCTATTTTGGCAGTACTTTTCGACAACAATGCAATTAATACTTTTAAATCATTTTTACCAAAAAGGGTGCAAGAGATTTTAACGGAAGATGTTATTAATGAAATGAATTCATTACCTAGCAAATATACATTGACTTATTTAGGTCAAAATATTCCTAAAGTAACTGGTTTAAAATCAAGATCCTTAATAAAATTCCATGTCATTGATTATTGATTAATAATAAACAGTAAAAGGATTTGTGGCAACAATTTAAATATTATATACTGAGATTGGTCACACTGTCACTATTTCTTCTCATCACACTTACAATAATATTTCTGTACAAAGACGGTCTTATTAACAGGTAATTTATATTTACTATTTACATTTCAATATATTACTTTCATTTATTTTTATTTTTTAGATGAAATACTTGTTAAGAAGATATCAATCAATATGTGGATGCAATATGCTGCAGAACAGTTGCCAAAGGCTGAAAATTTAAATCTAGCAATAGAGAGATTATCGTGTGAATTAAATGCCTTAAGTTTCGAAGCGGAGCATGAAACCGTATATGGGCATTATTGTTTCGATGAAGAAAGTGTGAAAAATTATAAGAAAATGGCTGAGAGATATAGCTTAGGTGCAAACTTATGTCAAAAATATATCTATGAAATTTTAAATTTGGAGGAATTTTGCACTGAAATGGTAAATGTAGATTTAAAAAGTTTACTAATCACTATAGGAGATCACCTGCCTGAACATATTTTAAATAAGTTTAAATCGAATGACGTTGGCGATTTAAAGGAGTCTAGTGATGAAGAGAAAGAAGAGTGTACCATTTAAAATTTTTCCAAAGGAACAATAACAGATATTTATTATTTATATATATATTATATGACAACTATAAAATATATGTTCAATACATAAAAAGTGGTTTTATTTATATGTTTTATGAGCAAAGTATGAGGGAATAGGATAAAAAAGTAACATAATATCGATTATATATGTGTATTTTTTATAGTTAAGGGCCAATAAGCTAATTACAGTTAACATTATTTATTATAATATTTAACTAAATATTAATATATAAATCATAAATCATAAAGAAAAATTTTCAGAGAATAAAAATACAATATATAATTAATGATTATTTGTGTATTAAGTAATATGCTTCATCTGGTGACTGGAAAACCATTGTCAACAGAACCATCTAATACACTACAAGTCAGATATGCGTCATGTAAAATCAGTGCATACACTTTAGTATTTTTAGGAAATTTATTTTTACGTGTTTCAAATTCGAGTTTTATATCCACTGTGGATGATTTTAGAACATCAGCCTGATGTGAGCAGTCAATAACAAATAATGGATTACTCAAAAATTGACCAAGGTCCATCATCGGTTCACTAATGTCTTTGCCATAATAACTACTCTGAAAGTTTTCATAAGCATAGTACGCTGAATAATAGAGTTTCTTAGTAAAATCTAGATTTCAGCGTTCGTATGGAAATACCTCAGAGTTTAAATATAGCCTGATATTATTAATATCGGCATGAATGAATTGTGTTGCATGCTTTGCCCTATTATCGGAATGATCGGTGTTTTGGAAACAGATAATAACGTATCGTGGTCTCTCCAGGCTAGTGCTAGTTTTTATAGCCCAAATATCCGATGAAGTTTCTCTCAATGCGGGCAGTTCGTAAAGGTCCCACATGCGATAGGCCATTTTGACATTGGTTTTGCTATTTCCTTTAGTTAATCGAGACAACAGTTTAAGTTTTTGTCGATCTTCTGGTATAATATGTTTTATCTTCCATTCAATTTTACTTATTTCTATATGAGCGTCCACATCACCTACATAACAATTCTTGTAGGTACGAGCAATTATCAAAACTAATTCCTGTTTAACGTTCAAAATACCCTTTGTGTAATCTTCAGCAAAGCCCATGAGGTATTTAAGTGGTAGCTTTCCAGTAAAAATATGACTGTCAACATCTAAAATATCTTGCCTAGTTTCAGTGAGACCCCATCCGCATGATAGTAAGGTTCGTGTTTGCGTCTCACCAAATGATACCATAGTTTTCAATGTCGTAGTTATGCCAGGTTTTCGAACCACCGCCACTTGCTCGCCACCCATTTCATAGCGAATCTCATCAAAAAGAAATGCTAATGTATTGTTTGAAAGATAACATGATTTAGTAGTATCGCTTGGGGTAAACTTTCCTTCAATATAAATGTAACTGTCAGCGATGTCGAGTATAAGATCTTGAAAATGGACAGGAATTCGTATTTCATTAGAATTTCTATAGCTTGGTGATCCATATGGTTTATACGTATGCTCATGAAGACTGACGAGCGAATGGTCGAACACAGGCTCATCAAAAACTTCCAACTTTTCACTTGAAGTAGAGACAGCCATCCTTAAAACAGGTCTTGTATGAATTAACGGTTATTAGTTAAACAAAGTCCAATTGATTTAAGAAAGATGAGGTCTTCAAGTGGTAAATTATGACGTATTGAAGGTTTAACTGTTGCACGACGAATGAGCTGGCTTCTGTTATCAATTATTCTTTTATTCTTTTCTTCGTAGTCATGACCATTATGATAAGGTCGGCGTACATATGTATCAGCTGATGATTGTAACGAAAACCCATTATAGTATTAACAGATGATTACGATAATCGTTTTAATTCTAGTTTCACAATTATTTTCTCTCCTCGAAAGTCAATCAAATCACCGTTATCATCTAAAATGCTCAGAGTAATGTTATCTATAAAATGACGACCGTCAGGTCTAACAGGCATATAAATAATGTTTTGCGGTTCTTTGGAAAGTTTGTGACCTGGTTCAACATCGATGTCAAATTCAAATAAAGTATGTACTTGCTCACCATTGAGATATGCACCAGACGTGATATTACAATCTACACGTACTATTCGAACTTTCATAATATTGACTGGCAACGTAGATTCATGTGTCTTATTTGCCTGTAAATGTTTTGGTTCAAATCCCAAGCGGCTGGCTATAGAATCACTATGTGTAAAGTCAATTTCATACTTTAAATAAATTTCACACTTTAATGTATTATTGTTGGCACGAAAAGAGAATAATTTCCTATCATTTTCTTCATTTGTTGATGAAGAGCCGTTATGAGCTCTCATAGCTTGATATACTGGCTAAATTGTGACAACCGTGGTGTCCTCGGCAAACGCGGAGTATCAGTTGGTGGTAATGGCGTCAAACTTGGAGACGGAAACAATCTTGGTGCAGGTGACATGTGCTTGTTTGACGCCATCTGCTCGGCCTCGATCAAATTACGAACAGCGACTTCAATTTCCTCTATATCCAGAGCGGTTGCTTGCAAATTATTGGAAACAGAAGTCAAAGTTTGTAAATTGTTCTCAGTTAAAACTATTTCAGAAAATGACTTGTCCACATCCAAGTTGTCAAACTCCTCATTGTCCGAAATGTGGAGGACTTATGGCTCAGGTTGCTCGTCATCTGAAATAAGTATAACTTCCGGCTCAGCTTCAACCTCAATTCTACGTTTACTTTCGGTCTTCAATGTATTTTGCCGTTGTTGATACCCCATAGATCCGTTCTGCAAACAATCCGCCAGGATGTTGTTGAGTTGAGCTTGTAGCAAAAAAATTCTCGGAGACTTATATAAATAATTTTAACTAGAAAGATATATGATATCATATATTTAAAGCGACAAGTCCTAGCTTTTCTTAACATGCAGATTTAAGAATATATCAGCCATACATAAATAATTACTTTTTCAAAAGTTCTCATTGGTCGTTCCTGGAAATGTATATAAAATAATTTTTTAGCTAGAGAGACCTATGACGTCATCATATAAACGACTTGTCTTAGCCTGTCTTAACCTGCAGATTTAAGAATACAGCAGCCATCTTTTGACGTATATAATTAATTACTTTTTTAAAAGCTCCCATTGGTCGCACCTACTACTAGCAGCCATTTTATCCCCAGATCTAAGTCTCTTAGTTCCACCCTCTCAGCTACAATCTTAGATATAAGTCTACAATCTTAGACATAAGCCTATAGTATTGGCCAAAATCTTCCCCTCCCCCGATACATAAATCTTAGTCCTACGCCATTGGCCTTGGAGCTGTCGCTCCCCCCGATACTAACATCTAGGTCCCAGGTTCTAGAATCGCCCACGTACACGACCCCGGGGCCACCTCTCCTAGGGCTAAATCGAAATCGATGTAACGATTTTTCTTTTTGACGTAGTCCCATGAGAGCCCATGTATTTTGTTTGTCATATCCACACCTCATGTCGTAGTCCCATAAGAAAATACATGGGAAATTGTCACAGAAGCCCTACTGTATAACTACTCAGGGCTACCCTAAAACTACAAGACCTGGCTCGATTGGACGCGGTGATCGATGAGAAACTCCAAGAAGACGCAGGTGTCTGACAGATTAACTGCGCCGAAGCAACTCGTCCCTCGCGAGAGGTAAAACACTTCAAGCGAGGTCGAGAAAGCTAAGGGGCGTGTAAAGAAGATCGAATGCAAGATGCAGTCGGCCAGACAACAAGCCTCTCAAATCCATGGTGTGTTGGATTATATAACAACGGGCAAATCTTTTACCCCGAAGAATCCGATGCATTGCAGTCGGACTAAGACGCCAACACCACACTCTGAATCTTGACAGTATTATACACCATCAAGCAACACTGATAGTAGTACATAGTATTTGAGTGCCTGTGGCTATTAAGAAATCGCTGAAAAGGCGGGTGAGGAATATGGAACCAAACACTTTATTCCATACAAATCCATCCCACCAGTTTCAAGTGCCACAGCGTGTTGCGATAATCCGCCGACTGCAGAGGATGTTGAAACCTTCTGGAAGAGAATCTACGAAACGGCGCATCTATTCAACAGCGACACTCCAGCAGTCGTACACTTCAAGGCCTTCTGCCGTAGACATCTTAATAACCCAGAAGGACTGTGTCCTACAATCAGTCAGAGGGAGTTCAAAACGCTTGTTGACCCTAAGAACTTCCCTGACTAAGGCCTAGATGGCATAACAATTCGTGGTGGAAGAAATTTCCTTCCACTCATCGTCATTTCGCGCGAGTTTTCAACTCTTGGTTGAACAAGGGGTAGAATCCACACTTGTTCGTCGAGGCTCGTACTGTACTTATCCCCAAAAAGGGAGGTCTTTCCGACCGAGGAATTATAGGCCGATCACTTGCCTCAACTCCTGCTACAAGATATTTAAATATATCTTATATGCTGGGACACTGAGGTCTATTGATCTAGTCTTCCAGCAGATACACAAACAGCGTGGAGCTAAGGGATGGCAGGCGCAAGAACAGCCTGCTAATAAACTGCTGTATTTATAGGATTCTACGCAATACAAGCGAAATTTATCGATGGCCTGGGTCGATTATAGCAAGGCATTTGACACAAGATCACATGAGCTATTGTTATAGGGGGTTTACATGCAGCTAAAGTGAGCAGGGAATTGGGCAGTGAAGTGGGCAGCGCGAGTATGTAAACACGTCGCTCGCGCTGCCACTGCTCATGCCAGAGCGCTGTCGCCGCGGCAGTTTCTACGTCCTCCATATTGCTGGAGAATTAAAATGCGGTACGCGTACCAGCTGTATGTAAACAGTCACTTGCTTCAAGGCTGCTATAGGGCAGGACAGCGAGCAGCGCGAGTAGCAGCGGCAGTGGCGGCATGTAAAGCTAGTATTACGCTTGCTCGAATGTCTTGTGGTACCAACACCACTAGTGAGATACATAGAATACCTGCTACTGCTCTGGAAGACTCGCTTCACCATAACAACAGGTGTACAGCGGTCACCACAGAGCATGTGACATTTAAGAGATGGGTTTTTCATGTGATTCCCTGAGCTCTCTCCTTTTTTGCGTCTCACTGTTGCCGTTTGCTGTTGGGCTCCGCCAAACCCGTGGATATCAATATGGACTATCCAGCGACCAGAGACATAGGGTCTAACACTTATTTTCTATTATTCACCAAAATAACTCAATCTGTACCTATATTGTTTATATCCTCGCCGAATAAAAAAGAGTAGAGCATGTATTACTTATTCTTCTTCTGTGTGTAGTCTATTTTGCCATGATGTAACAAATTGAAAATGAAGGCGCGAATTGAATACCGTGTACTTCACTTGTGGTGATACGTCTTGTAGTACTTATTACAATTCTATTTCATTTTTGTGATTTTTACTGATTAGTAATTACATAATCAAATATTTTTCCAGAAATTCACAATGAAGACGTTTGTATGGTGTATCCTTATAGAAATGACAATATGGACGTGTATTAAAGGAAGTACAACAAATTCATCACTTTCGTTTGAAAAGGACTTCAAATATTATAACGTGGGAGTTTTGATGGTTTCTCATTTGAATTCCCCCTTTGATTTAGAGAGGTGCGGCCCTGCGGTTGACATGGCACTCGAAGAGGTCAATGAAAAATTTTTGTCCCAGCATAAAATTCGACTAAGAAAGGTGCAGGGAAGGTAAGATTATATAAGTACATTATACTAATGTCATCTATTTCCTATAGAGAAACATTCCCAATTCCTATCAAGGGTTCAAAAATAGGGAAAACTGATTGATACTCAAAATTTAGAGAGTTACTGCAACTTCCGTTGTTCTGATCCTTTAATAAAGTTTTGCTTTATTTGACATATGCATGCGCATTTAGTATATCCTGAAATATTTTCTTTTATTAGAACACAGACCACTTCTATCTAATTTAAATACAGGCAAAAAAAATTTAATTTAATGCGCTTTAATTTTGACATGCATAGAAATTTTATGCCAATTTAATGTCAAAACTAACAACAGTGGTAAATCCTGACCTATAATTTGTTTTCAAGACTTATTCACTGGGTCTGATGAATAAAATAGAAGCATTTGCTTGAAGTAAGAAGTAAAAGCAAAAGCAAATGCATCGAAGCAGAAGCTAGTAAAAAAAGCATTTGCTTCATTTTCAATGAATAATATTTTGCTTTTGCTTCATAGCAAATACTTCAAACTTTGTAGTCAATGCTATGTTTTAACAAGTCTTATATTATTTTTTTAATGTTATTAATGCCTAAATGTTTATTTTCATTCTTGGTACATGGTATTTTTTTATAGAATTTCGAAAATAAATATTTTTTTAGCAAATCTTCATCTGACCAACAATAAATATTTTATAAAAAAATTTTTATTAAAAAAAATTGTTTTCAATGAAATGTCATTTTTTGAAGAAGATATTTTTTGTCGAGAATTTAAAAAAAAAATTCCAATGAAATTTTAATTTTTTATCGAGATTTTACTAAAGGGGTCTAGGTAATGGAAGATTTGGATTTCATGGGATATCGACATCTCTTCATTTATTGGTCTGTAACTTTTTTTAAAAGAAAATTTACCTACCTCTTTTTTTCTTTAATACATTCTGAAAATGTTACTGCATCTGATGGTGTATCGTAGCCAATAGTATGTTTCAACAAATCTTAAGTAGTGGTGAGAGGTATGAAACTTCTCATATGGTCTAAATGCTACTATCCGACCGACATCATAGATGTTTCTGTGGCGGATAGCGACTTGCGAAGCAAGTACCGAGAGCGGCGACCTCTAGCCCAGGTGGACTAAACTACTGTTATTAAATATGATTTGAATGAAACAACTACTCAGCGGGAAAATTCCCCGACCTGCATTGGATTACACCTTCAAATCATGATAGATCGATAGCCAATATCATTTGTCAATTCCTAACCAGACATAGACCGGTTTCCAACTTATTTGTTCTCCTCAGTATGTCATAGGTTATGGAACAGTCAAATGATAGTGGCCAACCTGCTAGTCATATACTAACTAAGGTAAATTGAGTAGTGGTGAGAGGTATGAAACTTCTCGTATGGTCTAAATGCTACTATCCAACCGACATCATAGATGTCTCTGTGGCGGAAAGCGACTTGCGAAGCAAGTACCGAGAGCGGCGACCTCTAGGTGGACTGTTATTAAATATGATTTGAAGGAAACAACTACTCAGCGGGCAAATATATTCAAATCATATTTAATAACAGTAGTTTAGTCCACCTGGGCTAGAGGTCGCCGCTCTCGGTACTTGCTTCGCAAGTCGCTATCCGCCACAGAGACATCTATGATGTCGGTCGGATAGTAGCATTTAGACCATACGAGAAGTTTCATACCTCTCACCACTACTCAATTTACCTTAGTTAGTATATGACTAGCAGGTTGGCCACTATCATTTGTCTGTTCCATAACCTATGGCATACTGAGGAGAACAAATAAGTTCGAAACCGGTCTATGTCTGGTTAGGAATTGACAAATGATATTGGCTATCGATCTATCATGATTTGAAGGTGTAATCCAATGCAGGTCAGGATATTTGCCCGCTGAGTAGTTGTTTCCTTCAAATCATATTTAATAACAAATCTTAGATTATTTTTAATGTTTATTAATGCCTAAATGTTATTTTTTATAGAATATTTTAACGAATCCATCAAACCAACAAAAATTTTTTTTCAGTTAAAAAAAAAATTGTCCAATGAAATGTCATTTTTTGAAGAACATATTCTTTTATCAACCAGATTTTAATTTTGAAAAAAAATAGTTTTTCAATGAAATTTTAATTTTTTATCGAGATTCTACTAAAGGGGTGTAGGTGATGGAAGATTTGGGTTTCATGGGATATTGATATCTCTTCGTTTATTGGTCTGTAACTTTTTTTAAAAGAAAATTGACACCCCTCCTGTAATCCAATCTAAAAAAGGGTGCTGCGTCTGATGGTATATAGCTCGATTTTCTATATTGATGTAAAAACACCATAATTCGCACATTAGGTGTTCCTTTACCAAAGCGAATTCTACTACTGAGATACTTACACATTTATTGAAGCAAATACTAAGGTAGATAGTAAACAGGCACTGTTTTTCATATAATTAGTTTTATTCATATTTGTTGAAGCATTTGCTTCTAGCCAAGCACTGCTTTTACTTTAAGTATGAAGCAAATGCTCTGAAAATATTAATCATATATATTAAACGTTTTGCTTCAAAAATATGTAATAAAAGCATTTGCTACCATTTGTTCATCGGACCCACTTCTTCTATTGCTTTGTTTTGTGTGTTTTTTCTTGCGAGTTTCTTACGTAAGTACGTAATGAAACAAGAAAAAGATAAAAAACGTCTACGGTTTAAAAACGAGGACGATATTATTCTTCTCCAAGTGTCTCCTAACCTTTTTGCAAATGGATGTGCTGGTTGGGAGAAAGTAAAAAGTAGTGTGCTGTAGTTAACTCGGAAAGAATTATCTGTGAAACTGATTCGGCAGCACATACAAATACTAGTGGAAAAATAAAGAAACAAAGAATCAAAAAAGGTTCATGTTATACAAAAGTTACAATTTGTGAATTTCGAATTTCATGTACAAATCCTAAAAATGTTAACTACTTTTTTTTTAACAATACTGCACAGCACACACAAAACAGAATAAATAATGAATTTTGGAACAAATAATGAATTATGTATGTAATTTACATGTGTTTAACATGATACAATTTTATTTGTATCATGTGTCTTTAACATCTATCTGTCAATGCCGTTAATTTGACGTACTTGTCAAAATAAAGTTTTAAGCAAGAAGGCCAACGCAATAACATACTTTAAAACCGAATGCAAAATTGTAATACAGGATACTTTATTTGAAGTTTTTATAATAAAGTCAGTTTTCGTTCACTTTGCAATAACTCTCCTTTATTTATTAAAATTATCTTAATAAAATTATTTCTGTCCCTATCTTTCACCAAAATTTTAACAAAAAAAATTAACCTACATGATTCGGAAACGAACCACTGGGAAGAACAATGAAATTTACAAATAGTGAAGTAGAGAATATAATCAATTTGATAAAAAAAAACAACTTAAAATTATAAAAACTCACAAAACAGTATTTTAAGGGCATAATAAAATAAAATGAAAAGATACACAAATCGTTTTTCCACTTTTAACATTGGTGCGCGAACGAACCAGTAGTACTATATGTATAATATATTATTTAATTTTGGTGGTCGTTTGCAAAACAATAAACAAGAAACTTGTAAATGAACTTTACATTTACTACAAATATATATTGTATGATTTTGACATAATTTACCCCTCCTCCGGGCCTTAGATGCATGAGAGACTATAGTATGGTCAAAGCCATTGTAACGCACTTCATTTATGGGTTGAGGGAGATTTATTTGCACATAAACTTTGTCGGTTTGCAAAAGGCGCAAAAAAAATATGTATGATTTAAAATCGAGCTAGAACATTTTTCTCTTTATTATAAATTCCAAGCATTTACTACAGTGTTATCAACGGAGTTGCAAAAAAATGGGCCACCACCAATTTTCATCCAAGACTCTACTTCTATAGTTGGCAATACTATTATTATTGAGGTCCAGCCCCCCCCTAAATTCGTTATATTGAAATATGACATCTGGTTGAATTATTTGAATGTCTTTTTTCTGTTCTCTGTATCTTTCGATATGATGTATTGGTTGAACACCCAAAATATTTCTGCCTATGGTTACTTCTGAATTGCCATTTCAACGAACAAATGATGTTTTAGTGTTTCTGTCAAGGCGGAATCGTATGCCCCACTTTCTCTTTTGGAAAATGGTTTGGACTTTTGTAGGGAACATTTACTCGTTGTATTGTCTCGTACCGTTCCAGCAGCAAAAAAAAGCCATTTTATTTCAGATGATGAAACAATCTGTAAGATGAAAAAAAATTATCGAAAAAAATGTTATGGGCAAAGGATTTCTGCATAACAGAAAGCAAGCTCATAACTACATCACCCCCAAGACCCAAATCTGATTTTATACTATCAGAAGCGCATAAGCAAGATAATAAAACAAATATCCAACTGACGAACACAGACACCAAACCTTGAAACCGAACGAACCTAACCGATTTATCTCTAAAAAACATTTTGCAAGAATGTCGACCAAAGCAAGGTATCATTTTTTCGTCAATAGATAAATTGTGAGTAAAAATACCCCACTGCAAATTTTTTCTATTCATTGCGTCTAAATATGGCCTTACTTTTGAAAACTTATCATATACATTCAACTCATTGTTGTCCGATAAATGCAAATTCCTCTTGATTTCTTGAAACCGATTCCTACTTATACATTACATGATAAGATAATTACACCCAGAAAATTAAGCAGGTCCCTTTTTGGTTAGCCGAAAATCAGGCCGGTTGTTATCAGCGAAAATTCAACTATCAAATCAAATACTTCATCTTAAAAAACAAGTGAAATATTTCCAATACCATTTTACCAGCCAATTCTGCTTATGCTCTTTGTCCTTTTTTTCGGTGTCTATTTAGAAATGTGTGCACTGTATTTCTCCTTTTGCCCATTGTGGCTTATCTTTAGCTTGCTCCGACGTCGAACGATTCAATCTGGCTTGTTTCTACGCTAGAGTCGTATTGGTCATCTGCTGTTTCATTAGAATCAGAAAATTGTTTTTCTGATTTTCTGTCGATGGTACCAGTTTGATTAGTTTTTATGCTAGTATCTCTTCATCTGATGAATCATATTCAAGTAAATGCATTTCAAAGGTTCCAGCAATATCGACGTTTTGCAAATTATATTTCGGCAAATCAGAATCATCGATAATTGTTTCTTCATCCGTCAGCGATTCCATCTCTGGTGGAATATAAACTGCGTCAAGTGTATCATCTAAAAACAAATAATTATTATAATGACACCCCTATAACAACGAGAGAGTCACGAGATTCTCTTGCGTCACTATGAAATTATATTTTTGTAGTAGATTTAAAATAATATTAACACTATAATCACAAAATACAATATAAAGTACACTTTGATCCAAAGTAAAATTAAATTCTACATACCTCTTTCAACCCAGTCCACACCCTCCTCTGAAGTAGCTTGTAAGTCTATCGTAGTTAAAAATTTCTTAAATAATATCTTAAGCACTCACAACCACCATTCAATTGATTTACATGCAGTCTGAACTCCACAGAACAACTATCTGAACTTGATCAACCCCACTCTAATACTTTTATATAGACATTATAAACAAGTCTTGACAGGAAATTTTCTGTCCGGTTAGCGAAAATATTAATCATAAATACCAATGGTGCGACAACGCACCAAGTGTTTTTCAATGCTTATAGTTATTTCAATATTGATGTGAGAAAAATCAAATGTAGCAAATGAAAAACTAGCACTCTCTGTAATATATCTATTATCATCAGAGGTAGGATTTACAAATCGGATATGATGTAAAACCTGACACATAATCACCTAAAGCCAGATGGTTATGTGTCAGATTTGCATGCATATATGAAACGATATCTTACCTTAAATTTTTTTTTAGCGAATTCAGTATTATCCAAAGTTGATATCGTAAATTTTTTATAAACACTCACTCAAAGAGAACTGGTGATATAGGAGGATGTACTTAATAGTAAAGTACACACACAAGTATTTTTCACTGCCGGTTACAAGAATAAAAATATATTATTAATATCTCTTCTAAATGTTTTGTAGTTAAACTTCGGCGCCTTTCGTTGAAAATCCATTTATATTGCGAGAACGACCGCTCGACGTCGACATATGCAACTGGAGCATACTTAAAATATGTAAACTTTCGCAAAGTCACCACATTCATGCCCGGTGTAGCAAAGTCTACTTCTTTGCCGTTTAAGAGGTCTATTACACCTGTCATCGTAACCACCTGGATTTTTTTTAAAATAGTTTAGACATTTATTTGTACCCTCGCAGCAATTTCTTCCTATAATTGAAAAATATGTTGTCGAAGATCAATCACAACGTTTATTGCATTAACTGTAGTAAATTCTGATGTTGGCTGATGTTGAAGGTCCCGTATGGCTAGAATAGTTCGTGAAAAACTTCCGTGTATGGTGTCCAGATTTTCTTGAACAGTTGGATCCATAAATGCCTGTTGCGCCTGTGAAATAACAACTGAGTCATTTGATTTAATAGTACGATGCTGCCTCTAGCCAAGTTACCCATCATGTTATAATGAGCTATGGAGGTAAAGGAGTATTTGGTAGAATTTCATGAAATAACCGTACATGACTTGGTGCTTTAAGAAAAACTTTCATTACACTAGGTATAAAATTATCAACATTAGGGTAGCACCTCCTAATAGCTTGAGCAATCCTATGAAGCCCTGTGCTAAACATATTACATGAAGTATATTCTGATATGTTTCCTTCAAAATTCTTCCAGCAACTCTCATATAATTCACACCATCGGTAAGAAATAATAAGAACTTGTCCTTATTTTCTGCATATTTGTCACCCCAAAACTCTTGTAGACTTGAATTTACTACCTCCGCTATAATGCAAGAATTTGTAACTTTTAAAACTTTAAAGGCAATCAAGTGCCCGCTTATTGAACAATTTTCCTCCAATGCACCCACTAAAACAATCGCTACCTTAAACCCGCAAGCATTAGTGGTTTCGTCCACGCTAAGTCAGATGTACTTCCATTAGCTCAGAAGAAATTTTCTGTCTGATATTTTCACACTCCGTTAATAAATATTTTTTTCTTAATGTAAACCCCGAAGGCACAACATTGCTATATTTGCCACTAATACATTTTTCCAAAAATTGTCTAAAAAGTGGATTGTCTAGTTTAGACCACGGTATGTTACATCCGATCATAAATTCCACTAAATTACGTTGCATGTCACTGTATAAGTAAATCCAACTACGCTCCGTTTATGGTTTTCTGAGGAAATATGTCTATTAATATTTGTGTTGCATGACCACGAAATTGCTTTGTTACATCTAGTTATCTACCATCAAATTGTAAATCGGCATTATCGCGAATCCAAGAATTTACTGTAGCTTCCGTCGGTTTAGTATGTTGTGACATTTTAACTGCGCATTTTTAGTATCTAGGTCCGAATGAATCCACAATCAAACAGTATCTTGCATACTGTTTGATCGTGTTATATGTTTTCTCCTCTCCAATATTGTAAATTACCAATATACTGTAATTTAAAAGAATCTATTACGCATTACGTTTTAATTTAATATAGTGCATTCCCTAACAAAACTAAGTTACCATGAACATTAAATAAAATGCACTTAATATGTTTTTCATGATAAAGCAAAGAAAAATTCTCATAAAATTTCCTTTATTAATGTACCGGTTTCGTGAACAAGTAATTACTTCACATCACATTTTTTATTTATAAAAATTCCTGTGTCTGATGATGTGAAATAATTACTTGTTCACAAGACCGGTCACATTAATAAAAGAAATTTAATGAGAATTTTTCTTTTTGCTTTATCATGAATAATTACTCATATGGGATCAACCTACCTACGTTAATATGTTTTTGTAATTTGGGAATGTTTCAGCAGGTGTTTGCAATATATTATATTATATCTGTAAAACCATCCCTGGGAACCGATCGGTAAATCCCACGTATGATTATCATACAGAACAATTTTAGACAATTCTGGAAATTTACTTTTCTGGAATAAAAGCACAGTAAACTGTGATAAAAGTGTTTAAAAAATAACCTTTTTTTTTCATTTTTTACAAAGCTAGAATTACTTCAAAATCACATATATGCCGATGTGATTTTTATGAGATATTAATTAGATGGTAATATGGTAATGACAATAATAGATTACCGACAGGCAAAACCGAAAAAAGTATTTAGTAAGTCGTAAAAAGAAAGTTATAATTTTGTGGTGCGTAAATGCACCACTGGGAGATATCAGGTTAAATAAATTGATGGGAAGTTACGAGTATCGTGTAAACACACACACTAAACACTAATACATGTATGTATGTCATTTATTTATATAAACTGTAATTTACATATATAATCGATTTATTGCGATTTTGTTTTTTTTTTTATTTTCGTAGAGAGCATACGTTTTTGAATGTTTCAATGCTAGATTAAATTCTGAATTATGTAATAAAAAGTTTGATATATTTTTTTTTCTTTAAATTGGTACCATCTTCACAAATAACGGTATAAAACAAATGTCCCTATTATATTTCAGTTGAAAAATAAAAAGAAAATTGAAATTTGTAAATGCAGTATAATTAATGTCAAAAAATGGGGCTGCGATGGTAAATTAATTTTTGATACCTCAAATCTTGAGATATCAAATTTATCATATGATTAAGGGATAAATTACTAAAACTGGCATTTTGCTGTAAATACGGCGTGTGTGTGTGGGACGATACAGTACACCTGTATTTCTAACTAGCGATCACAAGAGTAAACGTATATAAGTAATATTTGTTGTAAATGTTTCGAAGTTAATCTCCGGTTCCACTCATTAAACATCCATTTGTATTTGAAAAGGACCATTCAACTTCAACAGATGTAACTGACGCATACTTAAAATATATGAACTTTTTTAGAGACTTCACATTTATGACCTGTGTAGAAAAGTATATTCTTCTTTCATGTCAGATGTGACATTTGCCACCCTCTCGGAAAATTCAAAAACAAAAAAAAAGTTTTGAAAAATTCTTTAAAAAGTTTGAATAGATGCTAAATATCTAAAGCATAAACTAACAAAATGAAACAGTCTTTATAACTTGTGAAGGGATGTAGATATCGAAAAAATAAATGAAAAAACACCCCCCAAATCCTGTCCACTCTGCAAAAGTCTCATAACTTTTAGACGAAAAACGAAATATTTTTGAAAAAAATTTAGAAAAGATCGAATATAAATAAATATGTAAAGTATAAACTGACAAAACCAAAAAGTCCTTATAACTTGTGAAGGGATGTAGATACCGAAGAAATAAAAAGAAAATCACCCCTAGCCCCCTGTCCACTTTGGTAGCCTACAATCCTGTGCAAAAGTATCAGTCCCTTTGGACAAAAAAAGCTTTGAAAACTAAAAGATCGAATAGATGTTAAATGTATAAAGCACTGACAACCAAAAAGTCCTTATATCTCGCGAAGGGAAGCAGATATCGAAAAAAAAATGGAAACACCCTTGAACAGTCTGTCGACTTTGGCAGCTTACTACTATGTACAAAAGTCTCAATCCCTTTGAACGAAAATAGAAAGTTTTGAAAAAAATCGTTGGAGATTAATGTTAAATACACAGAGCATATAAACACACGCGCTAATGGCCTATCTATTTGTGAAAGTTTCGTTAGGTGTTTACAATACAATATTATATCTACGTAAAAGTCGTATCTGGAATTTATCGCTGCCTCCCGATCTGTAATTATAACTTAAAAGCAGTTGCTTATTTACGGCATCCACGCCCATGGTAAAGTAATCAAGAAACCAGCCTTATAAATTACGAATAATTTTGATTATAGGGAGTTTTGCAAAAACCAGCTATTTTGGAATAACATGATTTTATTTTTTATATTTTTCAGTACATGCAAATTTTGATGAACTCTGTCAATTTTTTTTGTTAATAAACCAATTTGATCCTGCTAAATTTTAATTACAGTACTCCGTATATTATTACATATTTTGAAAATTCTTATAATTTTCAATAATTCTTCAAATAAGGTATAGCTGTATTTGAAAAATTATTGAAAATTATAAAATTTTCAAAATATACGGGATATTGCATTTAAAATTTAGCAGGATCGAGTTAATTCAGGTTTACCCAGAAGTGGGATATACAGGGGTGGTGCAATAGTGCGTCCGACTTCGATATGTCGAATTCTATGATAGCTAGAAACTTGATTTGAAAACATAAATAAACTAGACAAACAAGTCT
Source organism: Rhamnusium bicolor (assembly GCA_029963845.1). NCBI lineage: Eukaryota > Metazoa > Arthropoda > Insecta > Coleoptera > Cerambycidae > Rhamnusium > Rhamnusium bicolor. Next base: position 182,730 of record JANEYF010003336.1, on the reverse strand, counting down.
ATAACCGAAAATTGTTTTCAAATATACAGGGTGAGCCAAGGCGATCCTACAGGGTCAAGTAAATTTTTTTTAAATGACATGCCATGTACATTAGAACATTTTTTGAAATCTCTTTGTGGCCTCCTTTCACTCCTGTATTATTATTGACTTTCTCCCAACCACTTGGATGTAATGATTTTTTTTGTTGAAATTTACACATGTATATTATTAAAAATATCACTAAAATCACATAATTATCGATTTTAAGAAAAAAATATGCTAGTGCCAGTTATTAAATATCTGTGTGATGACACTCAGTCATATTTACTTCTAAAGTATACAGGGTTGCCAAAAATAATGTTTAAATGTACAACTTTTTGAACTGAATTTTCTCAATTTTTTCAAATGGAACACCCTGCATAATTTGATGATGATGATGTGATGTAGGATTGAAAAACGAAAATTTTTTGTACTCCTATGGCTATTTCTGACCATTTTCGATTTAAATTGAGAAAATTCAGTTCAAATAGTTGTAAATTTAAAAATTATTTTGGCCACCCTGTATACTTTTAGGAAGTGAAAATGGCTGAGTGTCTTCACACAGTGTCTATAACTGGTACTAACATATTTTTTCTTAAAATCGATTATTGTGAGTGTAGTGATTTTTTTAATATACACGTATAAATGGCACAATTTCAAAAAAAAAAAAAAATACATCCAGATGGTTGGGAGAGAGTCAGTAATAATAAAGGAGTGGAAGGAGATCACAAAGTGGTTTCAAAAAATCATCTGGTATACATGGCATTCCATTTAAAAAAATGTTAATTGACCCTGTAGAATCGTCTTGGCTCACCTTGTATATTCGAAAATAATTTCCGGGTATAGACTTTTTTATATAGTTTATTTATGTTTTTAAATCAAGTTTCTAGCTATCATAGAACTTGACATATCGACGTCGGACGCACTATTGCCCCACACTGTATGTTTTTATATTACACCCCCAGTGTCCCTGAGGGTATCTCAAGGTACCTTGTGTGGGAGAGGGCTATCCACATTTAGAGACAATGGACACACACCCAACGTCCGAGTATGCTAGAATTAATTTCTGGTTTAGAAAAAAGCCTAGCTCCTCGACTGGGGATCGAACCCGGGACTCCAGGGTGAGAGGCACTCGACCACGAAGCCACACTAAAAAATTGAGGAATAGAAAATCATGTAACTCCAAAACGGCTGATTTTTACAAAATGTTCTATATAATCAAAATTATTCATATATCATAATTTATCTCTTAATCATATGAAGGAACAATTATTTAAAATCTCGTGACTAGTAATCTTTCTATCGTAGCTGCGGGTTCGAATTTCGCCACTAGTAATGTCCACGTTTTTCTAATTCTAATCCCCTTCTAGACAGATTCGACTTTGGATTGCAGGAGTTGTCTAATTTCTGTGGTGTTTATTATTATTATTATTTTTACTGAAAAAGAATATGTAAATAATTAAGTGTTGGTCACTAATTGCCTGATATTGAAAGCAAAGATGTAACGTTAAGGTAGACCTAATATTACCTTTCCTTGGTAAGTTATTATGACAAATTTGAATTTTTTTGTCAGACTGTTATTGCAGTTTTCACTAAAGGTTTAACATCGTATCTCACCGTAGCGAACCGTTTTTGAACCCATATTTATATGATTTTTTTCTTTATTTAAATTGCAGAATCTCGAATAGAATCTATAAAATATGTAAATTTTGGAGACAATATCTGGCAGATGATTCCTTAGACAACATTAAAGAAAAAGAAAAACTTAATATTCAGTCTGTCTTTGTATTACTTTGTATACGAAATAAAGACGTTCGCTTTGATTTGATATAAAAGTGCCTACTAAAATGCCTCGTTAGGAATTATAATCATTAAAAGGGGATAGCCGAGAGCTGTCGTTTTTCATAAAATGTTAGACGGCGCGGCGCTCCATTAAATTGTTCCAATTATTCTAGTAACGATTTTCTTTAATTTAATTAAATGGTTTTTGTATAATTTTCTCACATATACGGTTGTTCAATTTGTTATTTATTGTTGTGTAAAACAGTGTATATTTTTTGCAGTGTCGGTTCTAATTAACCGCTACGAGTAGTACAACTTTACGTATCCCTAAAGTAAACTGCCCCACTATACAGAATTCTATAAAGAAACCTGCAGAAAAACAGGTTTTTTTGCAATTGCTGTAGGAATACTGGTGTTTTTTACTTTCTTATACCTAATATAAGGAAGTATAGTAATCGTGATTTTTTTTGACCTCGAGATTTTGATTGATATATACGTTTTGAACCCTCCTGAATCCATTCTGACTATTTTCCGATTGATGTCTGTCGGTGCGTATGTCTGTGTGCACGCGTGTGTGTGTGTGTGTGTGTATGTGTGTATGTATCCGCGATAACTCAAAAAATACTAATGGGATACTTCCCAAATTTGGCAGTTAAGATTTTCAACAACATTTTAGGTGACACATTAAATTTGGTGAATGTGATACCACCAGAAGAGATATAATGAATGAAAGGAAAAGAAAAAGATACAATTTCGGGAAAAAAATTCAAATTTTTCTATTGCATTTCTGGACGAATCTCGACGAATTATAATGAAAAAAGATAACGTTATGGAAAAGATCTGTCCGCATATCTGTAGTATCGCGATAGCAGCCACATTTTTTGAGGTAAAACTTTCAAATTTGCTATACATGTTCTAAAGAACAAAGACAACAAAAAATTCTACGAAGAGCAAAATTGGCCAGCTGAAAGAAGATCTACGGGACCCAAACTTGTTTGTATTTGCATTTACAAAAAAATATATTCTTGATGAAAGATTATCAATCATGTCTAATATATCAAGCCAATAAAATATATTTCCCAAGTATTTAAATAAAGCAGATGTAAACTGAATTTTTTTCACATTTGACCTCATTAAATGGGGGTTAGGATAAATTTAACAGTTTGACATTTGGCAATGTCTAATTTAGTTATAAAAATGTCAATGTCAATAAGAAGAAATTATTAAAATATATGACATGAATTATTATTGACAGTATCGAATGACGCTGATAATTATTTATTGAAAATTTTTAATGAAACATTTCAAGGTACTCTATTAAAATTTAATTGAGGTAAATGGAGAATTAAATAGAATGATTTTTTTAGATCGTGATGATATACAGGCTTGTTTTTCTTCATTAATGTTTTGAATAGTAGTATGTTGTGATGTTGCCTTAGAAGTGCTTGGTCTATTTTGTATTTTATTTGGATTACATCTTAATTTATTTATCACGTTTAAATGATGTAGGGCATCTATTTGCAAATACGATTTTATGGAATTTGCACTTCCATAGCCCATTATTTTGGTACGCTCTTGCTCCTGTGTTCCATTCTTTATTAAGTTACTGACAACTGTGGCTCAATTGGAATGATTAGTTATTTTTACAATTGTTGTATCTATACCGATTTTTGCGGCTGATTCCTTTACCCATTTGGACAGTTTATTTCTTCCAATCGGTGAATTTTTGTACCAATAGGAATTTTCGTATTTATTTCAGTACCTATTGCATGTCAGAAATAAACGATTTGTAATATTGGAACCCCTCTTGGATAACAGTTGTTTATATTGCCTTACAGGACATAGATCGGCATTAATTTCGGTACCTATTGCATGTCAGAAATAAACGATTTGTAATATTGGAACCCCTCTTGGATAACAGTTGTTTATATAGCCTTACAGGACATAGATCGGCATTAATTTCGGTACCTATTGCATGTCAGAAATAAACGATTTGTAATATTGGAACCCCTCTTGGATAACAGTTGTTTATATAGCCTTACAGGACATAGATCGGCATTAATTTCATTAGGCGTTAACCATTTAATATCGGCGCATTTCTTATCACCTCTGTGTGGTCTTATGGATCACAGGGTTATATTCTAATCATCTTAAATGGCAAAAAAGACTTAGTAAAACAGTCGCAAATAAAAAGTGAGCCGTTTTTTACCTGTTGTCTGTCCTCTGTTATCAGTTTCTTCGTTAAAGTGATTTGTTACGCAATTAGCGGCTTCTCCGACTCTTCAAGCGAACTCAACTGCGATAATATGGAAAAGTTTTTTTGCAGTCCTTCAGGAGTGTTTTCATTCCAAAGCATTATCATCTTTTTATGAACTTCTGAATCTAACGCAACTGAAGAGGCTTTTCTTTTCGTGATATTTTTCTGTAAATATCTTCTTTTAGCATTACGAGCATCCCTAGCGCACTTAATTTGAATATCCTTAAATGGATCGAAAGTGACATTGTATTTTAAAAAAATACATTTCCTGAAGCATTTTTGCAGTTATTTTCCACATGGTTTTTATTACATTTTTTCTTATAATCTGTACCATCTCTCCGTCTCATATTGAAAGCCCAGTCTTTAAGTACCAACCAACGCAATATAATCTATGGTAGTGGCTTCAATTGGTATCCTGTTTCATTACAGAAATCAGTAAATTGGCCCAATATCGATTTGTGCGTTTTTGTTGTGTTAATAGGAACGCTTCTTAGGATTTCTTTGTCAACTTCGGAAAGTGAAACATTTCCGAAACGAGTACTTTCTTTATTTACTTCCATTTGACGGTGTAGGTAAGTATCGCATAGCAACGACAGGCCAAAATTTACTTTACATATCAAAAATAAATGAACAGCTAGGTGAAAAATAACCAATTATTTTTGCAAAATAATGGAGGGTTAAGAGTTGACTGTTTTTATTCATTTAATTTTTTTTATAGTTATTTGAACCCTTATTTTTGTTTTGGACAGGGTGTTCAGCTGAACATTTTATTTTTTGAACCCATTTCTTATTCTTACCAGGGCTGTGCCTAGGGCTGTGGCCGCCTGCGCGTAAATTTAGAAAATGTTGTCTAAAGTGCTTTTTATTTAGATTTTTTAAATAATTTTTTATTTAGATTTTTTAAATAATGTATATGTAGAAGGGGCAGCAACTATTCTTCACGTACGCTTACTCGATTGTTGCCAACAAACTTTTAAATAACTATTTGAAAACTAAAAATGAGATTGATAATAACATGAAAAAAGAAAGCGAGATAGATGTAAGAGAACAAAATGAGGTTTTAACAACATTTTCCTGTAACTATTCCAATTCAATATTTTTTTCCATATACATATATCTAACCAAGGTGATCAACAGTAGATATCTATAATAATTTTATTAAAATAAGCGTGATAGATGTAAGTGAACAAAATGAGGTTTTAACAACATTTTCCTGTAACTATTCCAATTCAATATTTTTTTTCCATATACATATATCTAACCAAGGTGATCAACAGTAGATATCTATAATAATTTTATTAAAATAATGTTCAATTTCTCTTTCAGTAATAGATTGTTTTGTTTTTTTTTGTTGAGAATTTATTTTAATTTAGTTTATTTATTTTTCTAAAGAAAATCTCACTTAACTTGGTACGTTGAAAAAAAAAAAGAGGTGCCGCAACAGTTTTTGTTAAAAGCAGACAACCGGGTTCAAGAATGTACGGGTTTACCAAGAAAGTGACTTTGCTCTCATATGTTTATAAAAAACATAAGGTTGTATTATTAGTAGAGGCCGGATCCGAGGGGTATATGACAATATTTTCTCACAAATATTGCACTAAATTTTTTTGCTGTCAATCTCTAACTCCGAGAAATCGTTTATCTATCGTTTTACAGTACTTCGAGAGGGAAGTGGAGCGACATTTTTAAAATTATCCATGACAATACTCTCAGTGTAACCCTCGGATCCGGGATCTGATTATTATTATCATCCATTCATCACTCTATATTCGATGATGATGAAACTAAAAAGCCGAAATAATAGCTTACGATAATAACACAAAAGACGGTTTTGACATCATTGATGAAAATTACCGAACAAACCGCCAAACGCGAAGATGCTCTATGGCTTATCTTCTACAGGATTATAGATATGTCAACTGTAAATGTCTACATTTTGTATAACTTTTACAAAAATAATGAAGCAATGGAACGGGGTAACTTTATGAAGGATTTGAAAAAATCTCTTGTCAAAACATGAAAAAATCCAAAAGTATCCCTTGAAGTACGAATATTGATCAAGAGAATACTAAAAGTGGAAGATCTTATTACGGAAGAAATTGTTTTAGAGAATATATTCGATATTGTTACATCTGCCCGTCAAGATAACAGAAAAACAAACGGCTGTGAACATGTCCGTGTAGATTTCTTAGTGATATCGCGTTCCATAGGTATTATCAATCACGTCATTTACTACTTGCTTCCCTTTTCACGTTTGTTCGAGTTAAATCAATTCAGTCTGTATATTACATAGTTTCATAAACTTATTTGTTCAGAGTGCTTTCGCAAAATTTGCAAATGTTGTGTGGAAGAAAAAAATAGTAAATTAAGTAGTATAGCTACACCGCTAAGACGCCACATACGCGATTTGGATGACATGGATGGCATGTGTCCATCAGGAGATATCATGGCTGAGTTCTTCTGGGGTTGTTGTCAATAACCAGAGACTTCTGATGTTCATGTTCGTGTTCGTGTTCATGTTCATGTTCATGTACAGGTTTAAACAACTTTGAAACTGGTCTGTTCGCTTTCAAACAGCTTTCAAATAGGTCTGTACTGCTCACGAATGTTCATGAACATATGATGAACCATTCCATGAAGTGCCATGAAGTGTCATGAACTTCCCATGAGTGGACCATGGGATGTTACAGAGCCATTCTTACTGTATGATAGGTTAGGTCAAGACACACGTGCCTTGACCTGATTGACGTGATTTTCTATGGAAACAGACATCATTTTTATTACATTTTTACTCCATTCGGAGTTTTGAGAGTTTATTTATGTTATAGAAGGTTTTCTTTTTAATAGGAGTTTCATATCCACCAACTACTCATATTGATGTTTTGACGAAATTGGATAAAAATGTAAGAAAATCTCAATTTCTCGTTAAGTCGACGTTTCAACAATATTTATTGTCATCCTCAGAACTAATGAAGTATTTAGTTTTTTATCAATACAATTATGAAGTCAAATATTGTAAAAAATTAAATAACGTAGGATTTCAATGTAAATATTTTCGTGTAGTCAGAACAAAAACAATTTTCTATATGTTTTCATTTTTTTTGCTCTATTGCAAAACTGCTAATAATCCATTTCATTTATTTGGTTCTAACAAATCTATTACCGAATTATTTAAGTATGTAATGTTACATTTTATTATATGTACATTGACAAAGATCATTTTATTATAATTAAAATTGTGTAATTTGTATATATTTTATTCTATTTTAATTGTTTTATTTAAATCAGGCATGAATTATTAATTGGAGATTCCACCTCAGTAAATGTATTCAAATAAGTTTACCTCAGTAGCTCCGGATTAACCTGTTCAGTTGCGTTTATCACTGTTTTCTTAAAAGCTGGATTCAATAAAAAAAATTCTAATTAGTAGTGTTTTTGTAATAATTTGAAAATGTAATAGTTGGCAGTTTACCTAAAATAATTACTTGTATTTTGCAATAGGTAAAGCTGCAGAGTTCAAATTTGATAAATACTTTTATTACATAAAAATTAATATACCTATAAAAGGAATATTCATTTATTAGAAAGTGTCTCCTCTGGGAAAATTATTTCAGATTCACTTTTTAGCAATGTTTCTGTATTCTCTTAAGTATTTCAACCAATAATAAAAAAAATCTTTCGATTTATAAGTGGGTATGAAATGTTTTTTTTTTTTTTTGAAATGTTTGTAATTTAATGAGATGCTTCCCCTGAAATTCACTGAAAAGGCACTCATGCTAACCACAATCCCATCGATAACATACCTCCTGTTCTGGGCCTTTAGGATGTAAATCTAACAAAAAAATTCTTCTTTGAACTGTAGCGTTTGTAAAAATCCTATTATAAATTGTTGATGTGAATTGTAAGGGTTCTTATAAATGAATTATTGGGCTAATTGTCATTTATAGCAATTCCGACTATGATTTGTCCCCTTTGATACCGTTCAAATGTCTTCTATCCTCGGTAATTGGAGATTTGAATAACGTTCTTCATATGAGCGACAATTCTAGCTCTGTTATGGGTTTTAAGAACTTTTCAAGGGTTTTTAAGACAAAAAGTAAGCGTTATTATTATTGTTAAAACCTTAAAATGTGGTATAATTTTTTTGACCTCGCATGATATCATGTTTAAGACCAATAAAAACTAATCTTCATTTCCTGTTTTTGTAATAATTACTTTGACAATGTGAGCAATATTGCGATTTGAAACTATTACACTATCCGAAAATCACCTTGTATACTAAGTTTTAGAATATTCATACTAGGTATGAAATAAATTTATGACAATAATATAAATGGTACAAGATTTTAGCAATGAATGAAGCTTACAAATTTAGTGCATTATTTATATTTGCCGACTGGTTTTTATAAGATTGCATAATGTATATTAAGATCTTACTTCTCGTTTCTTTATTGCTAGGATGAAGAAATAACAATAACAGTAACATAAAAGTATCTATTACATTTTGTTGCCTCATGCTTTAACTGAGTCATTAAAAATTAATCGACCGGATCTTTACCATTATCCTAAAAACTATAACGTCATATTCATAATAATTAACTGTAGTCAGTCATCGCAAAGGGCGGATGTAGGCCTTGAACTTAGGGGGGGAGGGGGTAACATGACAGAGATATCAAATATTTGCGAGAAGAGCGTCACAATTAATAAAATAACAATTACGTGAAGATAACGTGAAATATTTTAGGAAAATAAAACCTTTGTAATTTTTTAATTATTGTTAAAAAACGAACGAAAAGAGGGGTCTCGCTGTCCGTAGAAAATCCGCCTCGTGAGCGCACCTTTGAGGCACATTGATTCTTTAGTATGTTTTAGATTATGTGTTGTGAAATAATTTAATGATGAAATAAAAGTGCCTCAACTCTGTCCGCTGTCGGTGAAAATTGGATGAAAAGAGGTCAAAATTTGAGTTTTACCTAAGAAAACGCTGAAGAAAAAGAGGGGGGGGAAACGAAAAAAAAAAAAAAAAAAAAAAGAAGAGGGGGGGGGGGGGGGGGGGGGGGGGGGGGGGGGGGGGGGGGGGGGGGGGGGGGGGGGGGGGGGGGGGGGGGGGGAAGGGGGGGGGGGAGGGGGGGGGGGGGGGGGGGGGGGGGGGGAAGGGAAGGAAAAAAAGGGGGGGGAGAAAAAAAAAAAAAAAAAAAAAAAAAAAAAAAACAAACAAAAAACGGGGGGGGTTGTTAAAACCACCAACCCGGGGGGGGGGGGGGCCCGGGGGGGGGGGGGGCGGGCCCAACAAGGGGGGGGGAAAAGGAAAAAAATTTTAATTAAAAAACAAACGGGGCGGGGGGGGGGGTCCCCGGGCCGCCCGGGGACCTAATGAAACCACACCATCCCCGCAGAGAGTGCAAGCACCAAGAAACAAACAGTTCAAGTTTAGCGCTTTTTTCTTCAACAGGAACCGCACTGGAAATCGTATTTATATTTTTTTCGTATGGGAAATATTGTCAACTTTGGGAATACATATATAAAAAAAAATTAAACAAAAAAACCTCTATTTTTTGCTATAACTGAGGTGGATTTTGTATGGAAAGTGAGACCCCGCCTTTGTTTTGGTAATGAATGAACGTATTGTTTGCTAATCGAAAAATATACTTTTTTTACTAATTTCCAGAAAATTAAAATAATTCTATATATGACTATTAATTCTAGTAAAATACAAGCAAAAATATTTTTGTTAGATGTGATTATATTAAAGAAATTTTCTGATAAATTTATGTAAATGCGACTGTACTGTACAATTGTTAATTTTTTGTATACTTAAAAATAAATTTTATTATTAGCTGATTAAAGCACAAATGAAAAAAACAATTTTTGTCAAACGTTTTATTTTTAATGCTTTTCATCAAAAATACATAGTAGGTAAGCATATATTTTATATAGTGTAACGAAGTGTTTTTTTAAGCAGCATTTTTCAGTAAATTTATTTTTACGTTGGCCAAATCACATTAGTAAACCCTGTACAGTGCTAGTAAATATTTTCAGCAAATATTTTAATTCCGTACTGCTTTGAAAACTCACATAAGTTAAATACTAATTTACTGTTTCATTAAATGTTATTCTTTTCATTTTGCAATTTTAATTATTTTACGTTAGCAGTTAATTTATGATTTATCATGAAGAGTAAAATAGTTGTTCCGTTTAATAAATATATGCATAATTTACTGTTTGGATGTAAAATAATTGTCTAATTATTTTTAGTAAAGTTATGTATTTGCTGGACATTGTTAATAAAAGTTATTTATCTTCACTGACAGGAGTGGAACTACTATACAAGGAGCAGTGCGGGGAGCCCAGGCCACCTGGGGGCCCGGAGCCTCCGCCTACGTACGTCGATTTCACTTGAAATTGGAATTGTTATCTTAGGTGTATCATGTTATGTATTAACATAACAAACTAAAAACTTTTCGGAGTATGAAACTGTGGAGCAGCCCAGGTGATAAATTGTAATTTGATCATCAAATTAAAAATGAAACATATTTTGCCGTTTTTGTTTTTATATTGTCATGTACATATTGCCGTCGAATCGCCCCTCGCTGGCTGTCGGTAAAAAAATACAATTTCTTTTTAGAAACATTAGTTGGTTGGTGGCAGTAAGAAAGTGATTAATTAGCAAAGAATACAGGTCTGTTATCATAATTTATAAATTATGGAAAACCAAAAATTAAGTTCTACAAGTGGTGCGGCAAAAAAGCGTAGACTTAAAGAAGTAAAAAGTGTCAGGGTGAAACTACCGAAAATTACATTTTTTTTTTCAGTAAAAGTAACAGACACTGAACGGAATGCGAACGCACAAGTAGATGTGCAATCCGATCCCGTGGTTTTCACGAATACAATAAATGATGTCGTTCCCCGTTCCAGCTCGGTAAACGATGATATAGAATAATCCGCACATGAACCCCAAACTAGTGCAGACGATTTTATAAACGACATAGGTTATTTTTAAAATCAAATTTTATCTACTAAATTAAAAAGACGTATAATTAATATTTCGTCTTCTCACCTTGTTGGTCCATTTCCGCGGGATCCTGCCCAAAATAATCGAAAATTCTCAACTGTGTATTATAAAAAGGAAACACCCTATGGATTGATTGATATACAGTGGTTGTGTTATACTAAGATATTGGATGCCGTTTATTGTGAACCCTGCTGACTTTTTTCGAATGCAAAGATGGAGAATTTGCGACAAGATATTAGAGATTGGTTCAGGGGTTGATGAAGAATATTCTGGTTCATAAAGCATCTCAATCACATTTATAGGCCTCCTATGTTTACGAAAAGTGGAAACATAATACAGTAATAGATAAAGACTTAGAAGAGAAAATTAGATATGAAGCATGCTCTTGGAAAGTCTTATTAACATAACATTAATATTAGTTTATAATTGCCTAGCATTTAGTGATCATCGCGAATCTTTATCGGAAACATATAATGGTAATTTCTTGTCGATTCCAATTGATTGCTACATATGATGACGTATTAAAACAAGTTGTTAATTTGCCTAAGTCATCAGATACCAAGACGAAATATTAAATATTTTAAGCAGTAGGGTGAAGTCATGTATAATATGAAAGTTGAAAAAGCTCCATTTTTTTGCTGTGATGATAGATACTACACAAGACCTTAGTAAACAGATCAGTTAAGTCAAATAGTAAGATAAAAGAAAAACAACCGAAAGCTACTTACTTACATCCATTGCGCAGCTCACAATTTAAATTTGGTAATTGGAGATGCTGTAAAGTGTTCTGTGGAAACCCAATCATATTTTTCAATTCTTGAAGAAATATACGTATTTTTGAAACAGTTTATCTCGGTGGCACATACTATCAAATATAACAGGGAAAACCAACTTTAAAACGATTGAATCCAACTCGCTGGGCACCGGCCGGGCAGTGTAACTTAAATTTCTATACATAATAAAAACATTGGATAAGATAATTTTATGTAGCAGTAATAGAGGAGAGCGAGAAGAAGCCAAAAATATTAAAAAAAATGTCTACTTTTCAGTTTGTATTTAAATGTACCTTGACTGAAAAAATAATGTGCCAAGTGAATTTTGCATAAAAATTATGGACATGGATATTTAAGGATTTGTAAATTCTTTAAAAGATGCATATGACACAGTAAGTAAGTTGAGGAATGATTACAAAACTCTCAAAAATGAAGCTATAGAGCTGGCTATAAAATGGGGCATAAATAGAGATTTTAAGAAAAGAAGAAGGATGGTACCTAAGCGCCATTTCGACGAACTAGCTCTGGATCATCGTTTTGATAGTGATAAAGAATATTTTCGAGTCAATGTTTATCTTAAAGTTTTTGTCGTAATATGTAGGGAACTAAATCACAGATTCAATGGTTTGTACCAAGTATGTGGACGTATTTAACTTTTTAAATCCTAAAAAATTAGTTACCCTTTTGGACAACGAAGTTTTAAAGTGTTCAAAAAATCTCATTCAGTATTACGAAGGGGATATTTCTAAGGAGTTTCCCATTCATATACTGAACTTAGTTTCAATCGTAAAAGGTGAAATTTCTCAAATTAAAACAATTAAGGAACTGACCAAATTGTTAATTATAGAATATAGTGCAATTGGTTCAAGTTTTAGTAGTGTTATAAGTGCGCTATTGTTATTTTTAATAATTCCAGTTACTACAGCAACCTCGGATGAGAGGAAGTAGGCACTTATTTTTGTTTTTTTTAATAAATATTTAAGAAACCAACTAGTACGATATAGTAGATAGGGAAAGGTGCTGTTCCTGCACTCTAAAGAGGAACTGGCGCCCAAGAAAACCGCAAACCACACACCGTTTAACTGCCGCAGGCTCGAGCGTCACAAGTGACTGCATTTTCTATAGAAAAAAAAAGCCCGTCACAATAGTACTGCGTTTCTTTTTTTGCTGATAATTTCGTTGTATTTTTGTCTCTTTTTTCTTAGATACATAATCTTTTTTCTTCTCTTATTTGCCTGCTATTGTGTTATGATGCTAACAGAACCTTGGAGGGGATTACCCATTAACCCCCCTAAATACGTGTTTGGATATGACAATTTTAATTAGTGTTCTTATATACAACTTGTCCCACCTAAAATTATTTCTATTCCATGTTCCATTTAAGTTTGCTACTTTTAAAAACATTTAGGGCCGGTTTATCAATTCTTAGTTAACTAAATTATCCGTCGGTTAGCGACTTCTCGGCCAATATAATTCACCCATTTTATACTAACCAACGGATAATTTTGCTAACTATGCATTGAAAAATCGGACCTTACTGATTATCAAGATGTGTTTAGAGTACAATAATTAGACCTTTCCTACGATATAGTAATGTCGAGTTCGTTGACTCGATTCGAGTGAGGCTGTCTCGACCTGAGGCAACTGCTATCATTTTCTTTTTGCCGTGCACAAGGGTGTCTCAGTGTGAGCTTTTCGAATTGTTTGGACGGCCGTTTACTTGTTTGTGCGTTCACGCCCCAACAAGATGAACAACGAAAAATGTCCATGTGGGTTCGCGATGTCACTAGGCTGCCTCTCGGCGACGCCACCTTGCATATGCTCTGAATGTATGCGCAAAATTTGAGCTAACCTGGGGCATCACTAATCGCAAGGCAATCATATTAACTATCCTCCATTTTGTTAAGACGCAAACGCACAAACAACAGAACTGCAAGTGCCCAAACAGGCACCTTTGAACATGGCCAAAAAACCGATAGCGGTTGACTCAGGTCGAGGCAGACTCGCTAAAGCCAATGCACTATACTAGTTCCAATATGTGTAGTCAGTAAAGGAATGCGAATTGGGGCTATCAGGAATATAGCGGCACATGTGCGACTGCCGGCGGTCACTGCTATACGCATTCTAAAACACATGCCGCTTCACTATTAGTAGTCCTAACTTGCATTCCTTTACTGACTACAGTTATTGGAACTAGTACAGCTCTGCATAATGCGGGGCAGGTATCGACATCGTGGCAAATGTGCATGCAGAATATTGTATACGGGATAATTTTACTGTATGTGAGTCGTCCAACAATACCGATACCACATTACCAACATTTTTTAATTTATACCAAAGAATGTACTCAATTGTAACGGTACTAAACTAAAAAAAGAAACCTGATGTTTTGTTGTACTGAGGACGCCTAGTGGACGCAACGACTGTAAACAAATTAAAGGAAATTTTCATCACGTTGCATTTAGTTGTATAACTTATATTGTTAATCATAAAATTATAAATCCTACACCATGTTGTTCAGAAAGAAAAAGTAAACTTTTCTTAAAAGAGTATAAAATTTTGATTTGGACTTTTGTTTTGAAGATTATATGAGAGATACACAAAAATTGTCTAAACTGTTACATTCCAAAATCTCGTAAAACTATATCTCACAAACCTCGCTCTTTATTCCTTATTTTATGCCTAAAATTTCACTGAGCTATAAACAACGAATAATACTTGGTACTGCATTCCACTGCGCAAGGCAATATCGTCACTCTTCTGGTATTTTGTCATTCATTCATTCTGGAATACGCCTGCTACAAGATCGTAAAGGGCAATTTCCATAAGACTAATCTAAAGTTCCCTTGTTTTGGACGCAGTATTGAATGCGTTTGTGCTGTTTTAGAAGGGAACCTTTACTGGAAACAGGATGTAATTGCAATCTTTGGATGGTTTGTAATAAACGTTTCATCTTCATACCACAATATGAATATTGTTTTGAGGAATGTTGTGTTCTGGCACATAGCAGATAAGAAGTAAAGTTATGAGTTTGGTGGTTCTTCTTGAGAAATTGGAAGACACCTGTATCCTCTGTGTTTGAGGGTGCACGCCTGGAGCGAAGTTTGTATCATTCTGTACGCCTGGGGGCGTACTGTATCATTCTGCAAGTCTGGGAGGTCTGTATCGATCTGCACGTCCGAGTTGCGGCCGGTTATTATTTCGCAGACTGAAAAGTCTACGTACCATACTCATCAGCTTAAAGTCACCACCTTGCGAGATGCTCCCTTTTTAGCACGCACCACTACAAGCAGTGCTAACAATTGAGCATCAGGTGGTGACTTTAAGCTGATGAGTATTGTACTGTCTGGTCGGGGAAAGAAAACCCGCGGAAAGAATGTGATTTCTGCATTCCATTCACAATTAAGCGTAAATGAAATAAACGAATTAGTGCATGGCAAATTTTTGTGATCGTTTGACCTACTCATTGGGAGAAATAACTATCCTCCATTCCTAGTATATAGTTTCGCAAAAAACTGGCGACTTTTTGGCAATACATCCCTACCGCGCGGAACTTCTTTCGCTGGCTGGACAGTATGTGAGCACTGTGTGAACTGCAAGTTCAGGTAAAAGAGGACGAGCATAAGTATAGAGTAGAGGATAAGCGACCAAGGAGTACCCTGTATGTTCCGCTGGTAACTGTATATTTTTACTTTTTATTATAAGGGAATATCAACCCTATATTTATTTAGTTTATGTATGATAACCTTAACCTCGTGTATCACGAAATAAATACGCTGTGAACCTTC
This sequence comes from Rhamnusium bicolor, assembly GCA_029963845.1. Lineage (NCBI taxonomy): Eukaryota > Metazoa > Arthropoda > Insecta > Coleoptera > Cerambycidae > Rhamnusium > Rhamnusium bicolor. The sequence continues at coordinate 167,100 of JANEYF010003336.1, read as the reverse complement.
AGTGTGGCCACATTCAGAGTATTAAATCTTGCCTCAATCTATTTTATACGTCTTGTGAATAAGGGTTGTTTCATTAGTAAATACTACAGTATTTACTAATTACAATTAGTATTTGAGGCATAGGTTATTAAAATATAATGTAAATAGTTTTGATGTTTTATTCTTTTTTATGAAATTTATATGAATATAGTCTGTTTCATAGTTACTGTTGTTGAATTTGGTATTTTATTTTAAAGCACCACCTTATAGCGAGAACGTACAATTCATGATAAGTTATAGTTTAAGTAGAGTAATTAATTAATTATATTAAAATTCAAATAAACTGGGTGTAAACGTCATGAGTTCTGAGCTAATTTTTATTTTGTCGGGACACTCATTAACTTATCCGAGCTAAGTAGTGTTTCGACTTGATACATCCTCACGCCCAGTAGTTTTGTAATCACATACCCTCCTTCTAGGTAGGGGATTGAGGAAAAAAGGATAGCAACTGAATTAGTTTTTGAAGCATTTCAAATCGAGTTGCTTCGTTCTCTCGCAAGCTCCTTATAATATATAGGCAGCGGAAATACTTGCCATTTTTCAGGGCCAGCCGTTATATTAAAAAATTCTATTACAGGTATATAAATAAACATAAACATAAAAATGTATGTGGTGTGTTTATTTAGATAGGATATAGCTGAGAGTAATGGACATTCTGTAAGTTTAACTAATAAAATAATTTGAAAACGTAAATTTAAAGACACTTCGAAATTTATCGACCTTTCAAAATAAAAGAGAAAATCCGAAATTTGTATCGATTCCATTCTATCTTCGATTCACACGTGGTATTGGTAACTTTTTTAAAGATATAGGTAAAACAGTGATTCATTCATCGGAAAATAAACTACAACAACAGGCAATCCACGAGACAAAATTGAAACAAACGAAAAATCGAGGATTGACGAAATTAGCTGTAAGAACTGTAATCAAATGTATGTAGGACAAACTAGACGATCATTTTAAACTAGATTCAAGAAGCATATGGTTCATCTCAAATATGGTATAAAGATAAATCTAGTGTTGCCCAACATGCCTTTGAGAACAACCATAAAATAGATATTAGCAATTTAAGATTAATTAGGAATGTAACAGCAGGATGCATTTGAATGCTTGAAAATAGTAAGTAGTAGTAAAATAGTGACAGAGGGCCAATCCCGCTCTATTGGTTAGTGAGTCGATCACCGAACTGTGACAATAGTTTAGGTATAAATAGGGTATACAGGTTAGTTTTAATCAACTCCAGATGATGTTAACTTGGTTAGCAAAACGCGCGTAGAATGCAGTATATGTTTTGTGGAAAACTATGTCATTGTTATTTTCAAAGGTTCCAACCCACTTCAGGACTATTTAAAAGAAAACTTCAATCTGAATTTGGCGATTTACAGATAATCACCCTTTTAATATAACTTAGCAGTGCTCAAAATTGTTCAACTTAAGTTATTCATATTAATCGTATATTAGATAAAAATATAAAATGAACCGGTAGAAATAAAGGATTAACCAACAAGAACAATGGACGCACTGGTGCATGAGGCATAACGTAGTAGTGGAAACCCAGTCTAAGAGATAAGGTGAGTCAAACATGAACAGTTTTCGATTGGACAATTTACGTCATGCCGCCTCTAATATTTAGTCTTCATTCTAAGCGTTCCCTCTAGTGCTAACCTTGGATACAAAATGGAATTGGATTATATTGTCTTTAATAACGAAACATGGGTCTGTTGATGTGTTATTCAAAGGGTTCAATAATAGGGACACACAAATGGGAAAGGGTAATTTTAAATTCGCTGTGGAGCACCATACCGTCAATACCTAGTGGGTTATGATGCACAATGGCATATTTCTTGAGGTGACTGTTTAAAGCGGCGCCATATTAGGTACTTATCCGATGTTGACAATGGAAATATGTATTATTTAATATTTGATGATATTCACTTTTAACTAATGGACACTGGTGTGTTGGAATTATTCTTCCTCATCGTAGTGTAGCTTAAAGTTGGCTGGAAAGCATAGCGCTATCAAAACCGTGTTTATTCACTATTCTATTTCGACAATATCTTAGAGGACGCAAAAAATTAATACGTGTGGATTTGTTTTGACGGTGCCGTTTTTAAATCATTAATGTTATTATGCGAATTTTAAGTGTTATTCAGAGTACACGTCCACTGTTAACATGTAGTAAACGTGCCAATGCGTAATGTGTAATATTTGTGTTAAAAGTAAAAATGCCTTACTGCTTGTATCAGACGCAGTGACATATACAGGGTGGGGCAATAGTGCATCCGACTTCGATATATCGAGTTCTATGATAGCTAAAAACTTGATTTAAAAACATAAATAAATTAGACAACAAAGGTTATAACCGGAAATTTTCGAAAACACAGTGAGCCTAGGCGTTTCTACAGGGTCCACTAACATTTTTTTAAACGGAATGCCATGTATATCAGAATATTTTTTGAGACCTCTTTGTGGGCCGCTTCCACTCCTGTATTATTATAGACACTCTCCCAACCACTTGGATGTAATGATTTTTTTTTCTTGAAATTATGCCATATACACGTGTATATTACTACAATCACAATTATCGATTTTAACAAAAAATATGTTAGTACCAGTTATTAGACATCTGTGTGTTGAATTCAAAAGTTGTAAATTTAAAAATTATTTTTGGCTACCCTATACTTTTAGGAAGTGAAAATAACTCAGCCATTTTCACTTTTGAACTCAATTTTTTCAAATAAAACACCCTGTATATTTTTGGACGTTGAATTGAAAAACAAAAATTTTTTTGTACGTATATCCCTATGGTTATTTGTAACTATTTTCGATTTAGTAGTGGTGAAAGGTATGTGAAACTTCTCATATGGTCCAAATGCTACTATCCGACCGACATCATAGATGTCTCTGTGGCGGATAATGACTTGCGAAGCAAGTATCGAGAGCGGCGACCTCTAGCCCAGGTGGACTAATCTACTGTTATTAAATATGATTTGAACGAAACAACTACTTAGCGGGCAAATACTCCGACTTGCATTGGATTATACCTTCAAATCATGATAGATCGGTAGCCAATATCATTTGTCAATTCCTAACCACATAGCAGGTTGGCCACTATCATTTGTCTGTTCCATAACCTATGGCATACTGAGGAGAACTAATAAGTTCGAAACCGGTCTATGTTGAATGAATTGAAAATGGTCACAAATAGTCATAGGAATGTACAAAAAATGTTCGTTTTTCAATTCTACATCACATCATCCAAAAATATACAGGTTGTTCCATTTGAAAAAAATTGAGAAAATTCAGTTCAAAAAGCTGTAAATTTAAAAATCCTTTTTGGCCAACCTATAAACATTCAGGAAGTGAAAATGGCTGAGTGTCATCACACAGATGTCTCATAACTGGTACTAACATATATTTTCTTAAAATCGATAATTGTGATTATAGTGATATTTTTAATATACACTTGTAAATGGCATAATTTCAACAAAAAAAAAATTATTACATCAAAGTGGTTCGGAGAAAGTCAATAATATTATAGAAGTGGAAGGAGGCCACAAAGTGGTTTCGAAAAATGTTGATATACATGGCATTTCATTTAAAAAAACGTTACTTGACCCTGTAGAATCGTCTTGGCTGACCTGCATATTCGAAAACAATTTCCGGCTATAGACTTTTTTGTCTAATTTACTTATGTTTTTAAATCAAGTTTCTAGCTATCATAGAACTCAAGATATCGAAGTCGAACGCACTATTGCCCCACTGTATATTGTGTTCCAGGATAGATTTAACAAGAGGTGTAATGGACAACAAATTGTCAAAAATGGGTTGATCGGTGTTATACAGAGTGTTTTGTAATTCAATTTAAAAAGCATCAATAATATTTTTTAATATATGAAAAAATTCCATTAAAAGAAGTTGTTTAAAAAGCCATATTTGCCTACTTACCAAATTTTAGAAATATAAATTTACTTTGTTGTCAATTACACCTCTTGTTACATCTGTCCTGGGACACCGTATATATGTAAAACTGCCAACAACTACTACTCTATACAGGATATTTCATAGGGAAATATACATACATTAACTGTGGATGTGGGACACCTAGGTGGTTCCAAATTACCCATTGCTAATGGGTCACCATCATTATCAAGATACAGAGATACACTCTGTATAAAAGTTTGAAATTCACTAGGTATGTTTTACTTACTTTATCGAATCGATGAACTTATTAACCAAAGAAAAAAATACAGGTCTGGCTTCATAAAAAAATACCAATGTATGTAACATTCCAAAAACAACACTGTATAATAACATTTTCAAAATCTGTTTAAATATTTAAAAACAACGGAAAAAATAAACCAAATAATATAAGTACTTTCTACAGTTTCGCATTTAATTTTACAGGTTTTATTTTTTAATACAAATTCAATTTTATAGGAAATACCATGAGGTAAAATTTAAAAAACTATTTTTCTTATCAAATTAACAAGATTATTCACTGTTGTGTAAATTACTATCCCAAAATATGTTGCTTTAGTGTCATAAAAGTATCTGAAAAAAGAAATTTCAGGTCAGACCTTAAACCAAAATACTATTTTTCTTAATCATTTCAAATACCCTGCATAACGTAATTTTAAAAATAATATTAAACATTCGTTTAATTAATGAGAAAGAAGCAACCAAATGACTTTTTTCTCTTTACGATTCTTCTAAACCCATATACAAAAAATTAAATGTAGGCAAATGGAAATGGACACGGTTCAGTGCTTATACGTTAAGCTTAAGACCAAATGATCTCGAGTTTGAATCCTGCCTAGGGCATGAATGTATAGTGGCATTTTTAAAATACCGAGATGTGGCTGCTAGAGCGTTGTTCTGTGGCAGAACACAGCTAGTCACTATTTACTATCTGATCGGGGAAAGAATGTGATTTCTACATTCCATTCACAATTAAACGTAAATGAAATAAATGAATTAGTGCATGACAAATTTTTGTGAACATTTGCATCCGCACCTACTCATTGGGAAAGATACAGTACATCTAATGAACTCTTCGGCCAGTTAGAAGAAGAATACGAGCGATGGCTGAGAACTAGAATGAAGTGAGGCAGAATAAGACACGTCCAGCTAGCGCAAGGACGGGCTGTGGTTTGGTTTAATTTCTAATAAGGAGTGCTTTATCTTGCTTTAGCCAATTAAAATTTTGATGTTCCAATAACATCACGGCGACGTTAATGATAGAAAATTTATATGTCTTGGTTATTGTTCCTTCTCATGTTTGGTCGGAGAGAGAAAACCATGCGTGACAATATTATGCATTTTGAATTGTACTTCTAGTTGGTGTCGATCTATTTGGAAACGCATTTGCAAATAAATTTTGTATTCGACGTTCTGATATGCCGTTCTGATTCCATATCATAATCTGATATTTTTCTTCGCGGGTATAAACTATTATTTTTCGTGAATGTGTGAAACTTTAATAAAGAATACATCCCTTTACGTACCATATATTTCTTGAAACGAGAGGGGCGGGTAGAATTTAAGAAACTTACCGCTGCAGTCTGTGCCCCACCAGCCATCTACGATACATTCTCACATCGTGAATACACGATTACTGTGACGTCAATTTCGCTTGTTTAATCGGTCTTTGTTTACAGTTGACTACATTTTCCAGTTTACATACTGTATTATATTCCTAGTATATGGCTTCGCAGAAAGCTGGCGACTTATCCGGAATACCCTTCCTTGCCGCACAGGCATTCTTTCGCCGGCTGGATAGTATTTCTCCCTCGCCTGAGTTTGACTCTCAGCTGTGGCATCTTGCATATGGGAGGGAATGGTTGTTGTGTGTCTGTACTGGTTGAATGGTGGAATAGCAATGTGCTAAACTCCGTCAGGATGTTAATATAAATAAGACGTTAAATAAATAAATAAATAAATAAAACCATGAATTTAGGCGAAACGTAAACAGAATAAAGTTATTTATTCATAAAGTATGATACTTTCCCCATTTATTAAACAAATATTTAATAGTATTTTAAAATTACATTATGCAGGATATTTGAAATGATGATGATTAAGAAAAAATAATATTTTGGTTTAAGTACAGATCTGTAATTTCTTCTTCAAATACTTTTATAACACTAAAGCAACATGATAAGGAAGTTTTAGATTTTAATTAGCTCAAAGTTTAGTAATCTTGTTAATTTGACAACAAAAACAGTTTTTTAAGTTATACTTTGTGGAATTTCCACAAAAATAGAATTTGTGTTCATGGGGGCAGGGGGTGGCGTCCCCAACCAATTCAGGGGGGCAGAGAAAATTTTTTTTGAAATACTGAATGTTCTTCACAGTAAATACTTACTGGAAAATATTTTTCTTTTTGCAAAATAAAAAACAAACTGAAAAATATAATAAAAATATTCGTTTTTATAGCATTGCTGCAATGTATCGGCATCGGCATTTGGTTTAATTGCCAAGAAAGGTATACTGTTTTTGTTTATAAAGGATGTTTCCATAAGTGGTTGCATTTTGCATTGTTCGCCATTTCTGTTGTTAAGCGTGCAGTCGTCATATTTGAAAACTGTCATCACAAAGCATTGTTATTTTAATAATGCAACGCTGTTCGCTCGAAGAACGTTTACTTGTGAAAACCCATTATCAAAATGGGGAAATTGTTACGGATACGTTTCGTAGGTTACGTGAGCATTTCAGTAGACATAATCGTCCGTATCTTGCAATGATGCAAAATTTTTCTTAACACAAATTGGAAGATTTTGCAGTATATTTTGACATAACTGCGGTACTATTTCAGCAATATGGCATCGAATTTCAACGATATGGTATCTTGAATCATTTGAGGATCGTGGGTGTAGACTCTACTTTTCAAAACACCCCAAAAAAGAAGTCTAAGGGCGTTAAATCTTGTGACCAATTTTGATTCTTAAAGAGAGAAATTACACTACCTGGAAAATTTGTCTGTAACCTTTCCCCATTTTGATAATGGGTTTTCACAATATGTAAACGTTATTTGAGCGATTAATTAATAATAAGGATTCTCTTATTTTTACTGCGCCTACTTTGATAAACGGACGGCTTGCTTAAGGTGTTCCATGAGTCAAGAAAGACTATTAGCCTTAGCTACTCTATCCATGAAATGTGTGAAGTAATCAATTTGAATAATGTTGAAAAGAAAAATTCTGAGGCCAAAGCGCTAAAAGTGCTCTTTTAATAAAACTGTAGAGTTAAAAAACTCTGAAACGAATGCGCATAGACTACAGTTTTAATAAATTATTATCTTTAGAAAAAACTTTAAAAACTTTTAATTTATTCAGTACTTTTATGACTTTACGGGCATATCTTCTACGGAACTAATTAAGTTTTTAAAAATGTATCTATTTTCTTTTTGTCAATTTTACTATTTATGTAAGTATTTAATTATGATAAGATCAAATAGTGTGGCAAAGTAGGAATATGACAGATATATTTAGAGAGGCGGCAAAGGTATGGTCGTAGTAAACCTTATAGTAGATGGATGAAGCGAGGCAAGATGCGCGGTGAATAGGGTTTTATCGGTCTAAGCGAGAGAGATGATGTATAGGTTGACTCTCGACCACGGCTCTCATCTACTATATCGTCTGCCGATACAATAAATCTACACTCGGGCGGAAAGCACCCTAGCGGTCGAGTTGGATAATACGGTCTTGTCCAAATCATCCGTGGGGCTATTAAAAAAATTTTTTAAAACTGGGGGGAATCCTTAATAAAAAAAATCAATGTTCCGACTTGTTAGTTAAATCAAGAATTTTATTGTAGGTACTTTATATGTGTGACAGAAAAAATGCAATAATATTTATTTGTGAATGTTAATTTAACCTTTTTTAAAATTATTTATCATTATAATTGATTAGTTTTCATTATAGGACCTACTTATCCATACATTAATGAAAAATATTTATTATCTGCCAAAAGCTAGTGGGGCGACCGCCCCTCCCTGCTTCCCTTTGGTGACGCCCATGTTTGTGTTAAAAAATCAAACCTGTAGAATTAAATGCGGAAATGTAGAATGTATGCTATTTAGTTTATTTTTTCTGCTATTTTTAAATTTAAAAACAGATTTTCAAACATTTTTTATACAGTATTGTTTTTGGGATATACATAATTTTTATGACATTTTTTATGAAGCTGGATCTGCATTTCCATGTTGGTTAATATGTTAATCGATTCGGTAAATTAAGTAAAACATACCTACTGATATCAAATTTTTATACAGAGCAATTCATATGCTGCCTAAGAAAGAATTAGATAAAACTGATAATGAAGGTTGTCAGACCCATTAACCATGGTTTATTTGGGACCACGTAGGTGCCCCACATCCACATTTAACCTATGTACATTTCACTATGAAACACCCTGTATATAAGCGATTCCAAATTTTAATTCAGGCAATTACGAAATTAGAATGTACTATACACTGTGAGGAATATGTAAATATTACCCGTAATGTGCAGAACTCACTGAGCAGCTTACTGGACTGTTGTGATGTTACTGTTATAGATAAATTACACTGTGTTAACATAAAAATTTTGAATTTAAAATTTTACAAGTGTATCGAGATTTGCCGTGGAAGAACTATTTTAAATTTGCACCGCTCACATCTGTCGACGTAGAACGCTCCTTTTCTCTATGCACTGATGTATCGACCAAATCGTTCCAACCTGAATGCTGTCCACGCAGAATAAATTCTGATAATATTAATCTATTTTAATGCCGTGAACAAAGTACAGGAGATTTCATGAAATATTAAGACATTCGAGGTATGTACAATAATTATTGTTCAGTACAAATGATTGTTATTGTATCTTACTCCAATTGCCGGACCTGCACGTACGGAAATTGTCCGGTTATCTAAGTGTCACACTTTATTATTCTGTGACTTTCACGTAGCATTATTGAAATGTTTATTTAAACAGTTAAAGAAATACGTTCATACTAAGAATTCGAGAGATCTGATAACAAATTTGTAGGGATCTCGAAACACTGTAGATGTATCGTATATCATTTTTTAGGATATATGACAGGAATTCCTTCAAGTAAATTCTGTGACTAAAGCAGAGGTAGAGGTGTAACATATTTTTCGGAAATCAGTTTACCTATTAGTAAACATTTAAATGAAAAAAAGAATTAATGTTTTAGAACTTATTTAAAACGCAGAGAATCATGTATTTGATGAGTGAAATCGCTTAAAAGTAAATACGAATGCCTACTAAATATTCATAGCGTTGTTTTTCATTGCGAACGAATGGAATTTTAGATCAGCAGTTTGCATGTTAACAAATTATGTTTTCATCGACTAATTGTGTAACATATAGTAATGGACGTCTTTGCATACTTACTCTTTCGAACGTAAATTCCAAATATAACGAATGTCATATATGCCATTCTCATTATTAGGGTACAGAATAATTACGGTGCACACTTTAGATTAGATTTGATTGCGAGTAGGTCGTTAAGGCCCTAGTGGCTTATCCTCATTGCCACCTAAAAATATATTTTGTGATAACCCTTATATCTTCCCATCAATTTCTAGGCTTTTGGGGGAAGCCTAAACCTTTCCACTTCGGCAGGTGCTGTGGATACCTGATCCAAATGTCATAGCTTTTGGAAGCATGAGCAAAGTTATATGTTCGGCGATTTTTCGCTTCAGCTGTACAGACGCCACATATCACATATGCCTCTTTCAGCTTTGCCCATTTTTTTGAGATGGTATCTCAGTGGACATTGGATGACCTGTGAGAAGGACTGTTAGAATCTTTAACTGTGGTTTGTTCAGATAAAAATTGCAATAACCGAAACAGAGCTGGGGCAAATCCATTTCTGAAAGAATTCAGGATAGATATTAGAAGCTTTTAAGGGCTTCAAATCATAATTCACAAGTTTAGGTCCATGTGAAATCGATTTCAAATAATGGTTATAAATTAATTGAGGCCTTTTAAATAAAGCACTCTTCTAAAAAAGTAGAAGTGATTATAAACTTTTCAGAAAAATGTAAATACAGCAGCTGAACGAAACTAAAAATTCTTGATTCAGTTTATGTGGTTCATTTTGTTAACCATTAATTATACAAAATTACAAATATGTTAAAATCTTTTTTTTTAATTTAAAGTTTTAAAAACTTACTTAAACTTCTTCAATAGGAATTTAAACTAATATTTATTTACTACAAAGATCGAAAAGTGAATCTTTACTAGCCGAGCTGACAAGCCCAATAAAGACACTTTCCGGGTGTGTTGCAACAACATTTTTTCTGCAACCGTTCTTCCTAGTTAAAAAAACTTTTTAACTTGAAATCTTTTGCAAACAAATTTCTAAAATTCAGCTGACAGTGGTCAGATGCTTCCCACTAAACATTGTACTGAAGTTTTTAAAATGTACATTTTACATTAAATTTTGAAAGAATGCACAGTTGGCACAATAATATTTAGATTTTTCTCCTTTTGTATTATCAAAAAACAAAACATTAAATTAAGTGCTTGAAGATGTATGTACAAACTTAATGGATATTGTACAATATATAGTAATGTTTCACTTAAAAGGAGCATGATGGAGTACATATGTACATATTAAAGATACCGTATCATTCAAGTTTAAAATAGTTTTATTTCACAAAATATCACAAGAATTAGAAATAAATTATATAAATAATAAATTATATACATCATTCAATACCAGATCCCTTTCCTACGTGTTATGAATTTGAAATTTACATCCTTTCTTAATTATTGAAATTAATCTTCTAATGTCAGTGTTGATGTTTTGGTTGTTTATGTATCAAATATTGTCCTACAGTTTATATGATATGATGGATCTAGTTAAGTACAGAGACCGCAATGATCTAGGGACATTGAAATAAACATCTTATAAATTCTCCAAAGTAAATTGATATATGCTTCCTTGTACGAATTAAAACCGTCTTTTAAAATGAGTTTCTTTGCATGAAAAGTTACCACTTGACTATAACAAATGGCAGTTTTTTAGCTGCGGCTTAAATGGAATGCAAGATTATTAGTGCGTTTTGTCAGTTTTTCTTGTACAAGACCTGGGCTCATATGATAATTTTAGTACTAGCAATAATTCAAAGAAGCCACCTAATGCGTGACGAAATGTTAAGGGCCATAGAAATGCTTGGAAACGGTGCGCGACAAAATTAAGTGTTCAGACTTTAAGGAGATCCCAGATTGTAATTTTGCAACTATGGCGGCGATATCGTGAATATGGTGATGTAATCGAACGACATCTAGATGCATCAAGAATGACCTCAGCAGAAGGAATTTTTGGTGCACATCGTTAGGCGCAACCATGGTGCAACGAGCCGTCCGATCGCGTTCAAATTTGGTAACGCTGAAAGTTAGAAAGAGATGTTCGATCCTTGTCTGAGCAGTAGTTCAAGTCGCCGTTCGGGATAAAGGGTTGTGATGAATAGATTATTAAATGCAATAGTTGTTTAAACTGTAAAGCATTTTTTTAAAATCCCAGTGTTATGCATCTAAACAATTAACTTCAGTAATTAAAAACGAAACAATAAGTTTACATTATACCTACAGAATTTAGTTAAAACAGCTACAGTGTGACCCATTTAAGATAAAGACACCCCAGTAACTTTTTCTTCAGGATAGAGATTTCCATTTTGGCACAGATGTAGAACATCACGACCTGCTTCGTTGGAGTTTTTTAGTTCAAATGTCAAGTCACCACAGTCTACTCCGCGAATAGGGCCAATTTGCAATATTTTGCTTCGCATTGCAGATATCGAAAAAAGTTATTAGAAAAACTTGTTCAGATTCGAATTTTTGACGCCATATACCAAATTTCAGCGCAAAATTCGTATTTTCGTTTTTTTTTCATGTTTTTTGTACCCCAATTTTATTACAAAAGTTCGAAAATCTGAGTAGATAGCCATGGAAAAAAATAAACTGGCAATCACTAAATGTCAGTCTGATGTTACTTCTGTAAAAATCTAAATTTTCGAAAACCAAAAATAAAACAGGGTGATAAATTTTCCGTCTGATTACTAGAAGTAGAGTTGGCAAGTCGTGCGGCTATTCAGTGCTATTTTTACACGTTGGGGAACGTGGTTGAAGGCAGCTTTTTATTATGCTGAATATTTACAACAAATAAAAACTGATACTACAATTCAGTCCTGACGAGGCTGCAGCTAATAAGGAAAGCCAGACAAAATTCGAAGATAATTCTGTTAAAACAGCTCTAAAAACTATTCATAAGAACTATAAAAGACTACATGACGCCATACAAAACTTACAAAACAGTGCGTTGTCGTTAGCGGAGGAGTCACTGCAAATAGTGAACGAAGTAAATCGACCGCTACACTCTGTAGGTGTTAGTAGTTAATTTCTTTTTTTTTGATGCGTTCGGCTTTGTCCCGCCGTCCATTTCTGCCAACTCTAGTAATCTGGGTAGGCAGCGCATTTTTGTAACTTTTTTTCTCTTATTTTTTAACCATAATTTAAATGCACAACGACTACTCAACTTTTTTGCACTGAACTATGGGATGAAATGAAAGCTTATCCCCGGATGTTAGGCAAGAAATGTAATTTCAGCAAAACGGTTCTTCCGTTCATAATGACCGAATTATTCGTCAGTGGTTAAATGAACATTTTGCATTACGTTGGATAGGTAGAAATAGTCCGTTTGTAGAGTGGTAGTCTCGGTCTCCCGATATTACACCCTTAGATTTTTATTTCTGGGGAAGTGTCAAAAATAAAGTCTACAAAACGAGACCTGATAATCGGAACGAACTTTGCGAGAGAATAAGAGAAGCATGTCGTAAAATTAATATCGCAGAACTTAGGAGGGTTGCCAACCACAATCGCAAGAGAATCGAGAAATGCATAAGAATTGGTGGAACACTAGTTGAAGCAGGCTACATTCGTTAATTATTATGTTTGTTATTTTCTTTACTGTTTTTGAGTTGTTGCATTATTGACATTAAGAAGATTATAATCTGTTATTTCAGTTGTTTCCACGGCTGTCTACTCAGATTTTTGAACTTTTGTAATAAAATTGGGACAAAAAAAATAAGAAAAAAAACGAAAAATGCGAATTTTTCGCTGAAATTTGGGACAATCTGAACAACTTTTTCTAATAACTTTTTTCGATATCTGCAATGCGAAGCAAAATATTGCAAATTGACCCTTTTCACGGAGTTGTAGTAGGTTGTGGTAACTTTTGATATCTGAACAAAAGAGCTCCAAAAAAAGCAGCTCGTGATGTTCTACATCTGTGCCAGAATGGGAATCTCTATCCTGAAAAAAAAATACAGGGGTGTTTTTATCTTAAGTGGGTCGCACTGTATAAGAACTGTCGTAGATAATGATTTTATTATATCGATGACGGAATTGATGTTAAAAAAAATCATTTATTGCTTGCAATAGAGTATTTACTTAAAAATATTAATAACATTGTAAATAAAGTAAAAATAGGAGAATATTTTGATGTGATAATGAATAAATAATAAGGGATACGTGATTGAAATAATGTACAGCCTATATATTGGCAGCCACATGTTTATCCTTTTATTTACGACTGGACTTAACTGATTACTTTTTATGCTTGGTTTGAGGGCTTAAAGTATTACTTTACAGACCGCCGGGCCGTAAGGCTTTTACTCTATTTTTCATGTAACATTTTCGGCTTTTGAGGGAACAAGTCTAACGTCGCAGCCTCTGCTGGTAATTCTAGTGGAATACAGGAAAATAAATTTACATCCTCTTCCATTTCCAGTTCAATTGAAAAACACAAAACACTTCGACAAAACGATTGTAAAACTGAGAACGATTATTGCAACAAAATTACTATATGGCCAGTTTATTTATGTCGTTGCTTGGTTATTCGCATTTACTTTTAATTCAAAATCAAATTTCTACCTGTCAGTGTGACAGGTAGGAATTTGTATTTTATATCATATCAAAATTAACATGAACATAACCTTATTTATATTTTCTTCTCCCCACTTATGTGAATAAATTGCTCACACTATTTTATCGAGCAATTTTTTCAGTTACAACTGATTAAAATACCTTCAAAAAAACACTAATTAAAGTGATTGTAATCAGAATAATCAAGGATTATATCCCTAGTGCATCAAGTTTAATCAGTTAAACTGTGTACGTCACATAATTTTACAAATTTTGCTTAGCAGATGACTTGAGTGTATTAATTTGATAAAATACCGAGACTGTTGGTCGAGGGATTTTATTTAAAACTATTATAAACGAAAGCATTTGCTCTGAAACAAAATTTTAAAAATTGTGACGTACACAGTTTAAGTGTTTAAAATTGATGCACGAGGGATACATGTAAAGATTATTTCCAGAATAGAAATCGTTATAGACAATAAAATGCACAGCTTTTATTTTATTAATTTTTATTTCTTTCCTAACAATTATAAAGTACAAATTACAGTGACAATTCAAATTATTTTTCATTGCATTAGTACAATTGAAGACCTAAGTGGATGAAGGTGTTAAGTCACAGAAATGATATTCAGAGAAAAACCGTTGAAAGTTACAAATTATTAGCGTTTAGTTATTTGATTATTGAATTTGCAGTATGTGATCTGTTCAATTAAGGATACTGTTAAAAATGAAAGAGGATATAGTAGATATGCACTTAACACCTTTATCCATGCAAATATCTCAATTTTCAGCAAAATGTTGCTTACCGCCTCTATCCACTTCAATTGATAAAAAAATTACATTTTTGATATTCAATTTAAGCTTGTTTTTCTTCATTAATGTTTTGAATAGTAGTATGTTCTCATATTGATAGCCTAGTTTTTAAGTACCAACCTAATATAATTTATGGTTGTAGTGGCTTCAAATTGGTATCCTGTTTCATTATAAAAATCAGTAAATTGGCCCCATACCGATTTGTTCGTTTTTGTTGCGTTAAAAGGAACGCTTCTTAGGATTTCTTTGTCAATTTCGGAAAGTGAAACATTTCCGAAACGAGTACTTTCTTTATTTACTTCTATTTGACGGTGTAGGTAAGTATAAATGACACTGACAATTCAAACTATCAGAATTGTTAAGTCGGTGAGTATCACATAATAACGACAGGCCAAAGCGTACTTTACATGTCAAAAATAAATGAACTGCTAGGTCAAATATAACCGACTATTTTTGCAAAATAATCACTTATTTTTGCAAAATAATGACTTATTTAAACAAGTCACGTAATACAAATTTCATGTTTCTTATTGATTAGATTTATGATGAGGGAAATAATCAGATTAATCCGTTAAATCACTTCGAAATAATAAGCCTATATTTATGTATTGTATATTAAGACTGTACATATAATTCTGTGTGCAGCTATGCTCCTCAAAATTTCAAACTCTTAGGTGGCCGACATTAATCTGTATAACTTTTTTCAACTCATGATGATAACCAACAACAGAAATAAATATCTTACTTTAAATTATGTGCAGATGTAATAAGCCTAATTACAGATAAAAATTATGTCTATTTTTCTTATAAGTTTGAAATACAAATTGGATGTCGTTTTAGGAAAATACCGTTTTAACCTTTAAAGGATCATCAGATTTGCCTCCAATTACGCCTATTAAATCCGCATATGAATTAAAACGTGGTAATTATGTTTTAGTTATCATGAACAGAAATAGTTGACGGTTTATATTGGCCACTTGATGAAAGTACCGTTTTAATCTTAATTGACTCATTTGAGAACCAAGCTAGTTCATCGAGCTAGTTGAGAGGGTAAGTTGTACATACATTGTTCTAAATTGTAACAGATTGTTGCCTTTGTTACTAGTTAATTTCTTTTATTATGCTTATACATTTCTATATTGCTTTAGAAAATAAGTGAATGGTTTCAAACATTGAAAATTTTTAATTTTATTGGTTTTTATATGACAGATGAAAATAATCGTAAATATTATTGTATACACTACGTGAAAGTGCTTTCACAATATTTAATACAGGTTTAGAACAGAACTATAATTAATACATTCATTGGAGGGAAGTTAAATTTTGCTGCTGATAAAGAACACCCACATTCTCTTTTGTAACGAATATTTGTAATTAGTGTAATTACTACCAATCCTAACCGGCATGTCAATTTAATAATCTTGTCAAGATGAAATGGATCTCGGAATCAAAAATATACACAGCATTACAAAGTAGAGAACAGAGTTTTTACTGAATTGGTGATACTCAATCACTTAACTCTCCCTATAGATCTGTATGCTGTCCATTTTCACGATCACCTTCAACTTCAATCTTGATTGAAAAACATAGGTCTAATAACAAATATCACAAAGCGACGGTAACCACTGACACATGACGTTTGACATGAGCAATTTGTAATGAAAATCTATAATTATTATTCGCTTTAAATAAATAAGCACTGTTTTTAGATAGTATTTATTTATAGATTATGGATGTAAATTCTAAACTACTTTAGAATATTATTATGGTAGCATCAAAGTATTTTTAATATTTAACTAATACAGTTAAATCCAAACAAAATATAGTGTCTCGAATAATCATTACTTATTAAACATTTTTTATAGACAAGATCTAAAAAGCAATTATCGTGATTACCCACCCCTTATCATCGTTATTATTGCCTATAAAACAAAAAGTTTTAAATAAAAGTTGTGTGGTTATGACTGAATTTTGTTAAAATGCTATCAAAAGTACAGTAGCGTGCAGATTTCAGGAGATACAAAAAATAATATTTTTCTAAATGGGATACCCTATATTATTAAATTTTTGGAATGATCCTTCAAAAATATACCATATGTTACCCCTACCATATACCGTTTTTGAGTTATTAAACGTAGGATATCTTAGTTAAATTAGTTACTGTAAATATAGAAAAGTTAACATTATTTAAGTGAGCTATGAAAATAACAACTATTATGTTTGATAAGTGACATTTCTTTAATGAAATAATCAAAATGGTTTTCAGTGAGGAAGAAAAAGTCAAATATTTACCTATTATATACAAAATAATAAAAATACGCGTGCAGCAAAAAGGGCCTATAGGGTGTTGTATCCAAATCGTCCAACACCATCAGAAAATACGTTCAAAAATATTTACGAAAAGGTGAATAATATCTCCAGTTTTAGTAGAAAAAAGCGTGTAGTTCAAGCAAATCAGGAAGAACAGCTAGATATGCTTCATTTCGAAGATAAGCCCATCCATATTTATTCGAGAATAGACTTCTTTGAAACATTGTATTATTTCTTAGAAAATTCTGAATGTAGTATAAATAATGCAGTCAATCAATTAGGTAAAAGTTATTCTAAAATCTAACGTACGTTAAAAAATAACAGCTACAGACCATATAAAATTTTACCCATACAAGTTTTAACAGAGGCTCATAAAAGGAAATGGCTGGACTTTGCCGCCAGATAATTCAAAAGTTGGATGAAGATCCCGATTTTTTTGCTAAAATATTATGGACTGATGAATCATCCTTTTCTACGGCAGGAGTTTTTAACAGGAAAAATCGAAGGTCGTGGGAAAACAAGCACAACAGAAAAAGATTGGTAAAACAAATAAAAAAAATCAGGAAGAATAACTGTTAGCGTTTGGTGTGGAATTTTCAGAAACAATATTGTTGGGCCTATATTTTATGATTATACTTTAGCTGGAGTTACCTATCTGGAAATAATTATCCCAGAAATAGAAAATATTCTTTTGCAGAATTTTCCGGAAGCCGAACTTGATGTTATGATTTGGATGCAGGATGGGACAACTCCGCATAGTGCCCTACCCGTCGAGATCATTTAAATAATGTATTCTCAATATGGATAGGGAATAATGGACCTATTAAGTGGCCACCTAACAGTCCGGATTTGACCCCTATGGATTAATTTTTTGGGGATTTCTAAAAGACATTGTCAATAATAATAATAATAATGATAATAATATTCAAGTCATTAAAGACAGGATTTGACTTGAAATAAACAATCTGAATGTAAATAATGAAGTCATTTCTGGTGCAATTATAAATATAAGAAGACGTTATCAATTATGCATTAACAATAATGGTGGACACATCGAACATCTTTTATGAGTCATCATTTATTTATATTTAAATTTCCGAAATAAATCTTTGTTATCTATTTTATATAAATATTTGGTTCTTTTCTTCCTCACTGTAAACTATTTTGATTATTTCATTAAAGAAATGTCACTTATCAAACATAATAGTTGTCATTAACACGCTTTTATATTAGCTTCACTTGTATGTTTGTTTGTTTGCTTGTTTGTTTGTAACCGACTCTTTGGACTCGATTTTGACCCACTTTAAACGGACAGATTTAATTGAAACTTTGTATACTTACGAAGAACCGGTAACAATACAATAATTTGATAAGTTTATATCATTATCCTGATCAGGATCGCCAGTCCTTTCCTCACGTATTCTCCGAGTGAGAGCAAAGGCTTAATATATAAGTACATTCCGCGATTGTCAGCTAGGTAGCGGTGGTCGAGCGGGCAGTGGACGCGAAATGACAGACTCCTCCGGCGTGAGTTCGAATCCCACGGCTAAAATAAAAAAATATATTTTTTTTTTCAGAAATATCTGTTGGATCGTAATATGTTATAATATCAGCATCAATAAGCAATATAAATATAGTTTAAAACAACTAAAAAACACGCTTTTATAGCACATCAAACTAAAAAGTGGAAAATAATTATTAATATAAACTGAAAACAATAATGAACGAAAAATACTAGAATTATTGTGAAAAAAGCGTGGGGCGCTTTGTGCCATATTTTTCGTATATCGAGCAACCCACGCCTTTTTCACAATAATACTAGTATTTTTCGTTCATTATTGTTTTCAGTTTATATTAATAATTATTTTTCACTTTTTTAGTTTGATGTGCTTTAAAAGCGTGTTTTTTAGTTTTTTTTAAACTATATTTATTTTCATAGCTCACTTTACTAATGTTAACTTTTCCATATTTACAGTAACTAGTTTAACTAGGATATTCGACGTTTAATAACTCAAAAACGGTATATGGTAGGGGTAACATATGGTATATTTTTGAAATCAGGAACAAAGGATCATTCCAAAAATTTAATAATATATAGGGTATCCCATTTAAAAAAATATATTACTTTTTGTATCACCTGAAATCTGCATGCTACTGTACTTTTGATAGCATTTTAACAAAATTCAGTCATGACCACACAACTTTTATTTAAAACTTTTTTTCTATGGGCAAGAATAACAATGATAAGGGGTGGGTAATTTATAATGAATAACCTTGTACCTATAAAAAATAACTGGCATGTCAAATCTGTGATTTTGTGTTTTCCAGAAGAAATTGTGAGATGAGAGACTCATGTTACTTGTTTAAATAAATTTTACATTCTATAAAAAAATTCTTTGTGCGGTCTGACTACCATTCTCAAAAACTAAACGTCAGAAATGTGAAAGAAGTATAAGTTGATTAGGAAATGAAATGTAAAACTTAAAAATTATTTTCGTCTGCCGTCTGTCAGCTATTTGTTCAGCGCGGGTCCTGCTGAGCTTAAGGCTTTGACACACAGAACGCGGTCTGTCGCGGCGGGCAGCTTTCGCGCGATCTTCGCAGCGGTAAAGCGATCTATAATGCCACACAGGATGCGAAATTTTCTTACTTTGTGTTCGGTCGTGCCTGTATTCGCAATGTCTAGCTCTGACGAGGAGCAAATTCTTCTTCTCTTTGCTCTACAAAAAAAGAAAAAGAAAAGACATTGCTGGGTGCATCCCATCAATAAAAAGAGACAACAATTTGGTGAATACCACCGTCTATGTATTGAACTACAGTCGCATGAAGATAGATTTTTTTCAATATTTCCGCATGTCGAGGTTGTGTTTTGAAGAATTACATGACCTTTTAAAGCCAAATATTGCTAAGTGCACCACGAACTGGAGGAAGCCAATTCATACAAGAGAAAGATTAGCCATTTGTTTGAGGTAAGTACTAAAAACATACACTCTATGTGTAATATACAAAAATACTTTAATTAGCTTATTATGAATAATTTTTGACAAATATTTATTGTGTTTAAACTTAATCAACATGGATAAGAAACGTTAAACTCAAAATTTAAACTCAAATTTAAAAAATAATAATACTCAAGAGTAAGTTCATTCGTCCACTATGATAAATTAAGATAAGTATCTTCGGAATCTTGAATCATGTCGCATGCTCCTTCATAAACATCCCTTGTTGAAAATCCTGAAAAATGAGTGGATTGGCATGACGATCGTCCGCTACATAATTTCGTCGGGTCAAAGTACGACTTCTCCGAGATCTGTGATCGAGTACTAGAGTCCAAATGTTGCGAATATGGTCGCAATGCCTCCGAATCCGAATGCTGCGGGTAATGTGAAGAATTGACTGAAGAAGCTCGAGAATGTGGTGTCGATGACTCTAGCGCTGGTGGTGACTGCGCTTCTAGCTCCTTAATTTCAGTTTCTGCAAACAATGTGGCAAGCTTTACTTTCAACTTGGCCTGAGTCAATGGATTGAATTTTTTGAAGGTCGCAGCATAACTTAAAAACAAATGATCAATACCATCAATGTCCTGTTTTCTTTTTTTGTTTGACAAAAAGTCAATTACTTTGTCGACACCATCTGGGCAGTTTTCCGTTGATGGGTGACTGCGGGACTTCATTCTTTTTTCTTTTAATCGAGCTGGTGTTCGTAAATGTGTTAAAGATTGTTCGCTAGATGCATTTGTCTGTTGGGTATCGTCAGACATCGACAAATTTTCTGTTTCAGAAAACTGGGTTTTTTCAGTTTCTGTTAAGCTTTCTGATGGTACATTGCTACTATGCGAACGTGGTTTAAGAGTATAATCCAAAAATTTCATGTGGATACTCCAAGGCCACTTATGGTACTTCTTGGCCTGACCTGTTTCACCCGTTGTGAACTTCTTGTACCTCATATAAGAATCACGTAAATTTTTCCATTTTTGTTTTGCTGATTCAGCTGAAACAGAAATAAATTAATTAGATAACGTAATTAGAGACCTCTGAAAGGTTCAAAAAGCACTTTAATTTAAGTTATTATATTTTATTTAAATTTTGTATTCGAAACAATGTAAGTTAATTACTGTCATCCTTTAAAAAAACACATTCACTTCATACATTAACAACAATGAAATAATTACACCACCATGATGCTAAAACTGTATATATCTCTTTTTCAGATATTTGGCGACAGGCGACAGCCATCAGACTATCGCTTTTTCTTATCGAGTAGGACGATCAACTGTTTCCAAAATTGTGAGAAATGTCTGTCAAGAAATCTGGAAAACTCTACAGCCAATTTATTTGCCATCACCCACCAGAGAGATGTGGTTACAATCTGTTGAGGGTTTCTTAGAACTTTGGGGCTTCCCGAACTGCCTTGGAAGCATAGACGGAAAGCATATTAAGTTAAAATGTCCTCGTCGTAGTGGCTCAGCTTATTTTTGTTACAAAAAATTATTTCTCCATAGTTCTCCTTGCTATTGTCGACCCATATTACAAGTTTATGGTAGTGGATATTGGCAATTATGGGCGTCACAGCGATAGCGCTATCTTTGAAAATTCAACTTTCTACCAACAGTATATTGATAATAAAACTGTTTTACCTCCAAAAACCACTTCCAGGAAGAGACGACCCAGTACCTCATGTATTTGTAGGTGACGAAGGGTTTGCACTGCAAACTTATTTGATGAGACCGTACCCAAAAACTGGAATTATTAATAGCGCAAGAAAGAAAAAATTTAATTCGCAGCTCAGCCGAGCGCGTCGTGTAGTCGAAAATGCATTCGGCATATTGGCTATGAAGTGGCGAGTTTTCTTAAGAGCCATAGAAACAGATGCTGAAACTGCTGATTGGATTGTGAAAGCAGCATGCTGCCTGCACAATTATATTATTACAAGAAACAACACCAGAGAATATGCAGCCATGGAAACAGAGGAACAAGATCAACCAATACAAGCATTATTAAACACAAGACCGACCAACAGAAGATCGAATACTGCTGCGTTTGAAGTACGAGAAAAATTTGCCGATTACTTCAGTAGATTATGAACCATATTTTATTTTTTAATTTATAAATAAATATACACATATATGTACTTACCCGTCAGGCCTAGGGTTTTTGCTATTTCGTTCCAAGCTTCACTTTTCTTCAACATATTCTTGTAATATTCAT
Organism: Rhamnusium bicolor; assembly: GCA_029963845.1. NCBI lineage: Eukaryota > Metazoa > Arthropoda > Insecta > Coleoptera > Cerambycidae > Rhamnusium > Rhamnusium bicolor. Next base: position 144,794 of record JANEYF010003336.1, on the reverse strand, counting down.
GTGTAGTGTCGTACAGGAACACATAACTTCTCACGGTTTCTATAAATAGCTCAGTATTTTCCGACATGATGTATGTAAATACGCGTGAAAATCTGTAAATTAGTACAAGTGTATCGCTTGTCGTCGCGATCTAAACTGGCCCGCCGCGATAGACCGCCTTCAGTGTGACTGTTATAATGCATTTCTGTGTAATATAAAATGATCGCTTTGCCGCTGCGTTCCAATATCGCTGACCGCCGCGACAGACCGCGTTCTGTGTGCCAAAGCCTAATAATAAAGCCCTCATGTAGTATTTCGTAGGGCCCCACTCCCGGCGAAAATTACCATGAATATTTCTTTGACTACGTTTTTAATTTCTTTGCAAATCTGGATGCGGGGTCAGAAATTAAGCAGTAAAACATTTCTTTAAATTTTTCCTCAAAACTATACTTCATACGGAAAAAACGTACGAAATAACTTCTATGTAGTTATGTCTCAGGAGTTATTAAACTAAATAAAACAGTTCCATATCACATTTTTCTTAAAAATGTTATTGATGTTGATCCTGCGCACGCTACTAGTGGAAATAAAAAAATCTGATTATACGTAAAAACGCCTACTTATACGATACTAAAATGCGCCAAAATTTAATATTCTAATAATTGTAAGCATTTTGAGAATTTTTAGAAAAACGGATTTTTTTTTTAATTTTCGCCAGATAAGGCCGTTTAGGAAGTGTATATAAAGTTTTCGACTTATTTTTCACCAAAGAAACATGCAATAAAATGTTGTGAATGTTTTTCGAAACACCTGTACAATGCAAAATCATGTACTTAAAAAAATTCAACTTTCAATGGAGTGGGACATTCTTATTTATGTATTCCCTGTTAAAATTAGGCCGTACTCTAGGGTGATCACGGATCACTAAAGCCGTGCAAAAGTCCATATTATTAGTAAACTATGATTTATTAGACCGCTTCGTATGCTTCTTATATTACGGATTCGAATTTTCCCTGTCAACCAAAATTTATATTTTCTTATAGAAACCCTGTATATTTTTACCTATTTGGATAGAGGATTTTTCCATTTTTCAAAAATATCGCATAGTATACATATATATTTAAGTATAGTATACATATACATTTAATTTGAACACTTACGAACAAAAATTTAAAAAATGGAATTATTACACCGCTTACTAATCTTTAAAAAATTCTGTAAATCAAGTAGGTTGAAAATTACATGTATACTGTGTGTCCCTAATTCGATGCTCACCATTACAATCTCGGAAACCGTAAGAGCTACAAGGTCGGATAAATGGGATAAGTATTAGCAAATTTTATGCTGATGCCAAATCCGTTAAGTAATCACGGCTAACTGAAATCGTTTTTGGCATTTTCAAACAAAAAAATGCAAATTTTGTGATTTTTCAATCCTTGATCAGACAGGTTTTAGACTTCTAAACTATTAGGACACTTTTTAGAGACTAATATTTTGGTGTAGAAACGAATAATCGGAATTCTTTTGTTTTCAAGATTATCGAGGTAACTTTTGTTTTTCTTATGGCAGCCATATTGGACTTTTCATTTTTCGGATTGCGCTTAAAAAAAAGCTTTTAAATGATGTATCACTTGCCGAGAAAAAAATTGTTTTCAAGGGACTAATTTAAGAAAAGTTATCCATTGCTTAACAAAACAAAATAGAAGGCCATGGAAAATCAAAAAGTTATTGTGATTGGATATACCTAATTACCATTACCCATTATAAAAAATAACAGTAATATTATGTACACGCCTTTGGTTTTGGGTGGTGACTTTTTTTATTTCCAAATTTCTATTTTTCCAATTTTTAAAGTCCCAAATTTGTTTGATAATTTTTGAATTGGGCGCCAGAGACTTCAGCTACTGGAATTTTGGAAAGTCGAGTTTTTTTAATGTGACGTGCAACTAAATGTTGGGCAGGGTGTAGACTGTAGATTCCCCAGGGTCGATTTTTGTGGATGGTTTTCGGCTAGCTCAGAGCTTTTGAGTCCTCACAGTTTACCTTGAGTTGACAACGGCCACTTATAGCCATGCCCCTGGTGTATCTCCCTCGGCGGAAGATAATGTCCCTCGGAGGTATTGTTAAAAAGTTTATTTCGAAGCACACTGTTTGTTTAATAAAGTTCTTGAAGTCACTGTGTGACCGAGTGGCAAAGGAGAGGATGGGTAATAAAACACACCAATGTTTATTTCCTCCCAAGATGGAGGGTTTATACGTTTTCTTTCTCAAAAAATTTATATTGTCTGAAAGAGAAATATGGGGAGACCACTGGTTGGGTACAATAAGCTTAAGCTTCAGTACAGCGGGTAGTCAAAACAGCAACCCGTAAGGAAAAAAATATATTAAGGTTACCAGTTTGGCATGTTTAAATAATTTTAATTTTCTGTTAAGAAACTGAACATAATCGATATGGAGACAATTTTTTAATAATAGAAAATTAACATACCTAATAGAAGAAATGATAGTAAAGAAGTAAGAAGATTTAGTAAAACTGTTCAGTATGACCTCCATTTAGCTGATTATATTTTTGGTCTCTACACCTAACTGAGCTGAATACTAATCTGAGAGTATTGGCATTTATTGTGCAGAAAACGTCCCTAACTCTGTCTTCCAAAATATCGATAGTTTTCGGGCTTTTAAAATCATACACTTCATTTTTCACCGTACCCCACAAATAAAAATCAGGAGGGGTTATATCAGGCGAACGAAGAGGACAATACTGGTCCTCCATTTGAAATTCTCCTGCAATATCCGTCTAACATTATTGGTATTATGTTCAGGATAGCCATCTTGTTGGAACTACAATTCGCTTATTCATTGTTCTGTAAGAAGGTATCTTATCTCGGGTAAAACTTGATTTTCTAGAAGTTCACGATAGGCTGCTCCCGTTAAATTGCTATGAAAAATGAATGAACCAGTTAAATGGCGATCTAAAAATAATTAAGGAAAGGGTTACAGGCAGATCATAGGAGTAGAATAGAAAGAGAAAAGATAATACCTATCATGCTGCATCAAACATTGAATCCAACCTAGTTTGGAATCTTCTTTGCGTAATTACATGATAATTGTGCTTGTTAAAGACTGCACAATTTGTAAAACGACTCTCATTCGTCCATGTAACTCTCGAATGAAAATCAGGTTGTTCTTCGCATTTCTGATTAAACCAACGACAAAAGTCTTCTATCAAAATCATTATTGTTTAAAGCTTGGACAATCGTAGGTTTGTACGGATATATTTCCATTAATCAAATAGAATAATAGTATCCGTATGTATATATTAGTTACTACGTAGTCGGTATAATCGGATAAAAATAAAAGACGGTTATTTTCACTTTGTCGACGTTTCGACTAATTATTTAATCTTCTTCAGGACTAAAAACAATAAAAAAATTACAACTTACAGTACTGTACGGTTACAAAACTGGTAGATAAAAATAGAAATAGGATTTTAATATAATTTAACAATTATTCACACTGAAAATTTAAGTGTTGTTTATAACAATTTAATTAAAAGATATTTAAAAATTCCATCTTCCTAAAACCTAATTATAATTCATACTTTTTTAGTTTTTCATTTACTTTATTATTATTATTATTGCTATTAATAATCCTTTATACATTTTTCTGTTTGTTATCTTAACATATTATTTTCTACTGATTTTTATCTCTGAATGAAGTTCTTGTATCAGCTACATTTGAATCATTAGTTTATTGTCTTAAATGATATGGTGACATTCGCACTGAAATTTACTATCAATAATTGTTACATTCCGATTGTTTACATTGGTTATTATAACTCTGTTGTTTTTATGATTACGACACTTTCATTTGTGAAATGTGAATATTGGAGGTTTGTTTCTCTTAAGGTAAGGATATTACGTATTTTTATGTTTTTATGTTTAATGTTCAAGCAATTTTTAAGAAATTTTTTTAAAAAAATTTTTGTATGTTATCCGATTTTAATTGTTTTATATTTTTTTATATTTTAATCAAGTCAATTCATAATTAATGTGTGAATAATTGTTAAATTATATTAAAATCCTATTTCTATTTTTATCTACCAGTTTTGTAACCGTACAGTACTGTAAGTTGTAATTTTTTTTATTGTTTTTAGTCCTGAAGAAGATTAAATAATTAATCGAAACGTCGACAAAGTGAAAATAACCGTCTTTTATTTTTATCCAATTAGACCGACTACGTATTAACTAATATATTTCCATTGTTTTAATGTCTTGTGTACAGTTGTCTTGGGAATATTTTTGTTTCGCCTGCAAATTGTCGCAATGATATGCGGAGATTATTGTTAACAGCTTCGAGAATATTATTTATGCGGTCAACATTATCAGTTTCACACTGGTCTCTTTTATGATCAAAACTCTCGTAATTTAAAAAATTGCTTACAATTCTTCCAAAAACTGTTCTATATTGTTGCATTCTCTCCGGAAATGTGTCTAGATAGGAAGCCGATGCGTTTTGCGAATTTCTATTTACTTTTAAATAACATTCTAACACATCAAATTTTTTTTCATTTGAGAATTTGTACGCCATTTTGCAATAATCAATCACACTCTTGAACAGTAATAATAAGTATTCTTGAACAATTTACAATAATGCCACTACTATTTAGTGAACAACTGTTAACTAGCATAATCTTGCACTAACGAAAAAGAGCCTATTTCATGTGTGTATAAAATTATATAAAAAATTACCATCTCATTTTAAAAATATTAAGGAGGGTTCAAAATATATAAATCAATCAAAATCTCGAGGTCGAATAAAATCATGATTATTATACTTCCTTGTATTAGGTATAAGAAAGTAAAAATCAAAATGATTATAACATGCCTATTAGAATTAAGATAGGTAGTCAGTTATTTGTCAAAAAAATAGATTATACATTGAATTAAAGTTGACCGACGCACAGTGTGGCAAGATACCCCAAAAACTGGCATTAATTCATAGAACGAGTTTGGTAAAATTTTTGTTATTGAGAATAGCCGACGAGGGTTGTTAATGTATAAATAAATCAACTTTATGATGTTTGCTCGTATATTGCGATATACAGGGTGTAATTAAAAAAATAAAAATCTAAAATAAAAATAAAATTTATAGTATTTAATTTTTTAATACATTATTTGTCCAGGAGTATGCAAAACACTTAAAGAACCTAGTAATATATTTCCTTTATTAAATTAAGAATTCACAACTTAAGGTTTTATTAACATTTGTGAATAGAAATGAGTATGTCCTATCCGTAGTGATTAATCGTCTGCGTCTGATGCAGATAAGGAACAGTCATTCTCATTCTCTGAATTATCTGCAGAAATATTGGGGGCAATTAATAAGTCGAATACTTCCCTAGGAAAATGTTTAATTTTTTTTTTAGGAAGTTGTCTATAACTGGTTATTACTGGATCCGATATACTATGCAGTACTTATGTTTTTGTAGTATCTGATCAGGGGTTGTAACCCTGTTCAGGTTACCATTTTTGAATTAAAATGTTCAATAACTTTTACATTTATCGAACAATTGTTTTCAAAAACAATAGGGTTCTTCCTCCAACTAACAGTAACTTACAGTCCAAATTCCAATACGATCAGACTTTCCACTCTTAAGTTATCGTGCTTACAAAAAAACGTGACGGACAGACGGACAGACAGACAGACAGACGGACGGACAGACAGACGAACATTTTAAAAGTCATTCAGAATTCAACGACTAACACAATGATATGATATTTTTTTTGCTATGAGCGATATTTACTATTTTAAAAATGTGCCGATTAAATGCAATATACTCTTCGTTTTAGTTGCGAAGAGTGTAATAATATACTGTAGGATTGTTGAAAGAAGCAAATAAAATAATAAGGAGTAGACACGAGTATTTGATTTAGCTTTACTATGAATCTATTCTAGTATTACTATATTAATATATAAAGTTTTACGTGGGGAAGCGTGAGGAAGTTAACTATTACATTAAGGATTTTAGAACAATACGTAAATATTTGGCACTTCGGAAAGGCATTTTCAAAATATTATTAAAATTATTTCATTCATAAATTAAAAATAAATCCATTACATTTACATAATACATACCTGAAGGTGTTGATGGGGCCATTTTCAAACAAAGTAATAATAGCGAATTTGAAAAAACACAAACTAATTTGTTAGGATAATATTTAATTTAAAAATACACGTGTCAACCCCAGTTACATAGACCTTATGCCTGCGGGTTTGGTAGAAACAAAAGCATGCATCAAGATTAAGTGGTGGGGGAAAACATGCCCCTATTCATGCTGATAATAAATAGCAACAATACTTTGTTCGATGCGACATTTTATTTTTTAATTTTTTGCCAGCTTTCGGGGTATCTTGCCACACTGTGCGACGGGAGGTTTGATAGTTTCCATAATTCTTTGGAAATGCGCAGAATTTTCGTATAATTTCGAAACTGCAATTCATTATTACATACAGTTTTATTAAAATACTGGTGTTACAATTTTGTTTTATTGTAAACAAATTTATTACGTATTTTATTTAAATTTTATAGTGTAAATTGCATATATAAGATTTCTAACTTTAACCTATAAAATATATCGATAACGAATAGTTAATATATCTAAAAATCTAAATAGGTATGTTTCAGAGAAAGGTTGTCATGGTGACAATCTCATTTAAATCGCCTTTTGAAATTTTTTGTGCTTTTATATTCTCTTCCTTTACCCTCAGATTACACGGGTAGTGCTGACAATTTTGAGTATTTCCAATGCCAAGCTTTATTTATTATGTATTTTATATAATGTCCCTCTATGCATTTTTTGTCATTAGATGGATAACTAAAAAATATGAAAATGGCGCTTCTGTCTCCAGGACATTATTTCATGCTCTCAAATATTTTTTTTAAACAGAAAAAAAAGTTCAAGTTTTTTTTTAACAATATGACAAAATCTCGTCAAGTTATTCTGAGAGTACCCTATAGATTACACACTTATAAAATATGAGTAAATTAAATCAAATGATATTTGAGGTTTGTCAGTGGCACAGGTTCCAAATTGCAGCGACAGTTAAAAATTATAAAGTGAAAGTTTATGGAGTCAAAGAATACATATAAAAAGAGGATTAAGCCCTATTTGGGATATGGGAAAAGAGAGGCAGCTACGGAGACCGGTTTCTGAGTTATTGCTTTTCAGCGATTCAGCATAACTTAAGAAACAGGTCTAGAATGGGATTTATCTGGAATTTTTGTTCCAGATTTTGATCCGTAGTTTATATTTCACTTTGGTTCGTCATTTGTTACATATATATTATTATTGACCAGCATTTATCAGGAAGAGATATTGCAAGACGGCAGATAATTAATTGGCTAGGTAACACTTACTCACTACTTTATTTACTAATTAACAATTAACAACAATAGATTAATCACTGTCCTAGTTATAGTCACAACTGAACACTTATAAGTAGAGCTGTCCGAGGTCACCTGGCCGACAGAGCCGTCATATGACCCATATGTTTACATCATATCATAATACTTGAATAAGTACAATAAATGGAAGTAAATTTTAACAATAATGTTACATTTTATACAATTTTTTATAAAACTCACCCTTTTAAGCAGATTTATGAAGTAGTTTGGTTGTCGTCATCACAAAGTGGGGAAGATCTATAGTATAATAGCATCAGGTATGTTTCTACAGCTGTCTCCGTCAGCGATGTTCGCTTTGGTGAAAAAATATGTTTTGCATTTTGAAAATGACCATTCGACATCTACGGATGTAGTACAGGCATAAGTAAAACAATCTGTGAACTCACTTAACGAAGTTGTAGATGCACCATCACAAATTTGTCTTAATTTGCTAAAATCAGGATCTTTCTGTAATACACTCTCGAATTTTTCACTAACGCGATTATTTTTTGCGTCATTTATAGCCTGTAGCTGTGTATTTACGTCATCCACTATTTGCAGCGATTCCACTAACGACAACGAACTATTTTGCAATTTTTTTCTATTGCGTCGTGTAGTCCTCTATAATTGTTATTAATAGTTTTTAAATCTGTTTCAAGGGAAACGTCTTGAAAGCTTGTCTGGCTTTCCCTAATAGCTGCAGCCTCGTTAGGGTTGAACTGTAGTATCACAGCTTTTATTTGTTGAAAATATTCAGCATAATAAAAATCCGCTTTCAACCACGTTCTCCAACGTGTAAGAATCGGCTCTGGTGGTTCAGGGATACCAGGACACTGTCTGTGAAGCCGTTTAGGAGATTTGAGAAAAACTTTTTTTGTATTTGCTATTAATGCATCTACCTCTGGAAAACATTTTCGAATCGTTTCTGCCACAAGATGTAACGCATGCACTTTACACGTAACATGTAAAAACCTACAATTGTCTCTTTGAAAAGAACGGCCTACCATGCGCATTGTCGCAGCACCATCAGTCACAAACATCAATACTTGACTTGTTGAAAGTTCAAATTTTTCGAATGTCTCCAACACCCCACGCGTAATTATTTCGCCAGTACATGCAGTTAGTCTTTTACTAGCTAGTAAAAGTGGAAATGTTAATTTAAGAGGGCCCAGTACACGTACTATAATATTTAAAATAGAATTTTTTTTACAATCTGTCGTCTCGTCAATACATAACCAGAGCCGTGTATTTTTAATCCACTTTTAATCCTATTTACAATGTCTTCACGAACAGCTGGAATATATCTACGTAACGATGTACGACTTGGTAAGTTCACCTGGGGATTGTATTTATTCCAAAACTTCCGAAATGGTTGTTTATCCAGTATGTGTAGCGGAATATTACAGGCTATTAACATTAACAATAAATCAAACATAAACTGAGTTGTCAAAGGCATGCCATTTTTTTTATTTTGATGTTGCACGGTGTTGATATGACGACCACAATCTGTTTTGTGCCAGCACATTAAGTCTTGATTACAAACTTTACAAATTATTTTGCATCCGTCATAGAATAAATCCGGAAATTCACAGATAAATTTATTCACTGTGTCCGCGTACGGTCGTTTTTTACCCCTTGGCGCGTTTGACATTATGTATAATTTATAGGTACAACCTCACGCATCAACCTTTCAAATAAAACTGCAGCGTAAATCACTTCTAAATCGGCACGTGTGACGCCATCGCAAGACCGTGGCTGTACTCCAGCCACCTCGGACAGCTCTACTTATAAGTCTCTTTCGTATTTCTTCTTTACTCGTTCACGTTCGGCTTCAGACTGAGACTCGGCCCACCGTGTGTCTTATTTATACATCCATTCACACGATCTAGAGCAGTCCAGAAAGAATATTCCCTCCGTTCGCATACAATTCCAGTCTCATCTAACCAGTGTACACAGTTCAGTGGCGTAACAATATTATTTGAAAGACGAAACCAGAAATGCCCATAGAATCTAAGCCTTTCTTTTTAACCACACTTGGTTATAAAAAACAAACGACTGTGTAGTTCACAATGTGTTAAAAAACACTCAGAAAAATAAACTTGTTTCTGAAAAGGAGAGACGTGGCCGTCAACCTTCAGTCATTCAGTCAATTGAACTAAGAGAAAAAGTATTGACGGCCACATAAAATCATATCATCCCTGTATATCACATTATAGAAGGGAGCATGCTCCCCATACAAGATATTTGCCCAGCGATGTGACAGTAAAACAAATGCACCAGGATTATCTCGTGAAATTCAACAACCCATGTTCATATGATTTATATCGTAAGGTAGTGAAAGAAAAGAAAATAAGTTGCACCAAACTTGGCCACGAAGAATGTGAGACATGTGAAGAATTCACACTTCATGATAAAAATCACTCCAAAGAAAACTTGGATGATCTGTGCGATGAATGCCAAATGGTCTAAGCACATAAGTCGTGCAAAAGAAGCCAGACAAATGTACAGATCTAATGCCGATTTTTGTTTTGAGGACTTAACCATATATGTGTCCGCTGACCTCCAGAAGATAATAATGCTTCCACGTATTGACACTTTTAAGAGGGCTGTTTTTATCAAACGCTTGGTGACATATAATGAGAGCTTCGTGGCTGTGTGCAAGAAATCTAAAACTGTTCCATATGCAGCTCTTTGGCATGAGGCTATCGCTGGACGGTGCAAAGAAGAAATTACCAGTACTTTTTTTTGCATTTCTTATGAGAAATAGGGATGCAGAAAATATAACAATATTACCAGATAACTGTTCTGGCCAAAACAAAAACTGGAGACTCTTCACTTTCTTGCTATATATGGTGAACTCTGGCAATATTTCAGCACGTACTTTGATATTGAATTATTTTAAAGCGGGTCATACATTTATGACTGCCAACCATTTTCACCATCAGGTAGAATTATCTCTTAAACATCACGGAAAAACATACGATATCAATGATTTTGTGGAGGCTGTAAAGTCAGCAAATTCTGGAAAAGTTGAAGTCAAACCAATGAATCACACAGACTTCTATGATTAGGCTGATTATAATTCACTGTATAAAATAAACCAAATAACTAACTACGGCCCTATCTGTTTCTGAAAAGAGGCAAATTCACAGTACAGGTTAGTTAGTTGCTTATGACCTCATAACCTGTTGTAATTATTAATCTATCATTTTTTTTTTCAGTACCGGTGTTCTTTTGGAAGTAAGGAAATGAAAAAACTTGACTTTCTCAACAAAAAAACAATAAACAATCGATTGCCTTTACCTAAACAAAAAAGTGGACCATGTGGTGTACCCATGGAAAGACGCGATGATATTTTATAGAAACTTGGAAGTATTTTATCTCAAAACCGCCAAGCATTTTGGAAAGAATTACCAATTGATAAAAATGTAGATCAATAGTTCTAGGGTAATTTACTTTAGAGATTTTATTCCTCTCAATTTAATGCAATTCAAAGTTAATTTTAAGTTTAATTTGTTGTAATAAAAGGGATTTTTGATTTTATTTTGTTAGATATTCTGTAAACTTAGGAATTCAATAAATTGTTAACCTAATGTAATTATGCTTTTACTGTTAATTATATACTACTGCTACACAAATATGTATTTCCGTACTAGGCGAAAACACGTTAAAAGATCTTACTGTGATTTTACTTAGTAAACTTGTTATTATTACAATGATATTGGACAAAAACACAATTTAAGCATTTTCGACAAAAAATATAAGAATAAGTCAATTGCAATTAGTTCTATCGAAATATGTAACAAAAATAATTAATGCTCACACAAAAAAATATTCCAAATAAAGACTAGACTTGGTTGGCGGGTAACTTGGAAATTAACCTCATTTTTCTCAGTTCAGTGTTTTGCCATTTACGGGAGTTTTGCTTATTAGGGCAATACAGTGAGTTACACGTGTTATATGTAGGTTAGGTACTTACATTCCAGGGTAATATTGGTTTTTTCCAAAAGTTTCCACGTTATAATTAGTGTTTTTTAATTAAATTTTATTGTCAGTGTAGAAATCAAGAGCGGATCCAAGGGTGTGGGGCAATGGGTGTAATCCTTTCTCCCTGGACCTGCAAAAAAAACTTGAAGAAATGTCATTATTTTTCGAAAATTCACATAGATCTTGTTTCGAAAATATAAATAGTTTTGTTATTGTTCTATTAGAGAACATCCGATTTTTGATTTTTTTTTTCTCCTAGCATACTAATTTTGACTGTTGAACACCATTTTCGAATAAAAAATTCCCGCTCGGTTATATTTTTCTAGATATTTGGGCCGCAAAGAGCCAAAATGTCGCGTTTTCCCACTGCCTATTACAGTACTTATTCATAATTTTTACTTTCTTATACCTAATATAAGGAAGTATAGTAATCGTGATTTTTAACAGTTTTGACGCCGGAATACTGAGGCCTGGTTTAGAGGTGATGTTGGTCGTGTCCTGTGTTTCACCTCGGCACGAAACATATTGGATGATGCAAGGTCAACCGTTCAAATTTGGTATTTTGGTTTGTTTAATTTTTTATGTGATTAAATAGGTATGCATCACAGGCATAGAACATTCAGCAGAGGCTCCGCCCCCGATCTAAGTTGAGCACGGGCACATAGCTTCGAAGCCCCCTGGTACTGGCGCCCATGTGGCATGTCAAGAAAATCGTTGAAATGGAAGGGGTATTTTTTGGGATAAGGTGTCTTTATACCCCACAGAATTTATGAACAGCTTTGCTAATTGCATCCATACATCTTAATTTTTTTACGAATTTGTTGTGTTGCAAAATGCAAAATATACATTATTTAAAGATCGATAATTTATGGAAGTTCACCAACTTATTCTATTTTAATAGTGCGAAGAATTTATCATTTTCATTTTTTTTTATTAATTATTTGTAAACTTCTTGTTAACCAAATAATTAGTGAAGTGAAAGAGATAACAATCTATAGTTACTTGATAAACTATAAAACAATCTAACGAATGATTGAAATAAATAGCTTTCTAATTATTAACATTTCCGTACAACAGCCCTTAATTTCAGGAATAATTTAATAAAACAAGAGATTTGGTTGAAGCAGATAATATTCCAGTTATTATATTAATTTTAAATTAAAAAAAAAAACCTATATGTTCGGTTATAATGTATTCAATATTATATTTACCACAAGTCGCTCTATTTCATTTTTGCTATATCTTCTGGGTGCCTCAGTCCTACTTTTACATTTGTTTACAGTCAGTTTTTATCAGTTTCCAACTGCAATTATATTCAATAATGCCTAGAATGTTTTTTGTATAGATTTTTTTGGAGTATTATTTTAATATCTATTTTAAGTTTTCGTAAATTTAGTATCTCATGAAGGTTTTTAATGGATTATTTCAGTATGTTTCGTATATTGCTGTGGGCAAAGTTGCCCTTTGGCCTTTGGCCTTTGTCTTTGTGTGATTTCCCTTTCGTATTAGGACGCTGACAGCTTTTGTTTGAGCAACTGGATTTTTCGGTTTGCACGATCTTCTAAAACATAATTTAATTTCTTCTGCTATTTGGCTCATTGACCAGCGTGAATGATTTTACATGATGTTTACATGAATTATTTATCGAGTATTTATAAAAATAACGCGTCCAATAGAACTTATTAATACAGGTTCTGCAAATGACCTTTACAAGTAAGTTGACAACATAGGTAGTTACTGTAGATTGTACATAAAATCGTAATACGTCTACATATGAAAATTATCTGATGTGGCTAGCACATAACTTTCTGATACCAATGACCAATATATGTATATCATCCCGATCCAAAAAATCATTCTATTTAATTCTTCACTTACCTCAATTAAATTTGATAGGGTACTTTGAAATGTTTCATTAAAATTTTTAAATAATTAACGTCATTCGATACTGTCAATAATAATTCATGTCATATATTTTAATAATTTTTTCTTATTGACACTGGCATTTTTGTAACTAAATTAGACATTTCAAATGTCAAACTGTTACATTTATCCTATTCCCATTTGTTGAGGTAAAATGTGTAAAAAATTTCAGTTTACATCAGCTTTATTTAAGTACTTGGAAAATTACCTTGTGTAAAGGTAAATACAAAAAAGTTTGGGTCTCGCGGACCTTCTTTCAGCTGGCCAATTTTGCTCATCACCGAATTTATCATTGTGTTTGGCCTTGAGAATGTGTACCAAATTTGAAAGCTTTATCTCAAAAACTGTGGCTGCTATCGCGATATTACAGATATGCCCTCAAATATGTTTCCATCAAGTTATGTTTTTCATTATAATTAGTCGAGATTCGTCCAGAAATGCAATAAAAAATTTAATTTTTTTCTTCCGAAATTGTACCTATTTTCTTCTTTCATTCATTATGTCTCTTCTGGTGATACCACATTCCCCAAATTTAATGTGTAATCTAAAATGTTGTCGAAAATCTTAACTGCCAAGTTTGGGAAGTCTTCCATTAGTATTTTTTGAGTTATCGCTGATACACACATACACACACACATCCACACGCACATCCACACGCACGCACGCACTCCCACTCGCGCACGCGCGCCCACACACACACACACACACGCGCGCGCGCGCGCGTGCCAAAAAAACGTGTTTTTTAACAAATAAACGAATCTCTTCAAAACTATTTGTGATATCAACTTAATTTTTTTATTACGAAAGCACATACACGAGAGCTATTTTCTATAATCATTGGACAGAAGTCATATATTTCAAATAACTTTCTACTCTTTCTACAATAAAACTAAATCTAGAAGTGTTTGTTTTTCACTTATAATCTCCCTAGTGTTTGATTTATCTCTATAGAGAATATTATTGATTTTTAGGGAAAGCATACCTCACGATTAGCTTTTCACGTGGTATGATTAGTTCAGAAAATTTTGATTTGTGCCATTATGAACTCAACATTTTTTTACGACAAGTGGATCAGTCTACAGGGCACAAGCAACAACTCCGACTCAATAAGTGTCTACTGTCTACGGGCTGAATTTCAGAAATAAAACTGCACCTCACTAATATACGTGTATGTTTAAGGTCCAGTGGTGGCTCGTGCTATGGTTTGCAGGTTTGCGCAACCCCCAAAAACGATAACGAAAAAAGTTGTATTTAATTTTTCGTAAGCATAATCAACGCAATATATTCGATTTAATTGGTTATAATTTATAATAAATAATACACCAAAAACTCTGATAATTTCAGTGCCGTCGCTACTACTCGCTACCACTCCTGGTTTGCAGACAGTCGGCAAACTAATTAATTCCATTGCAGTCCTGCGCACTCAGCCTCTCCTTCTCCATGCAAGTATATTCCATAAAAGTTCAACAGGTTGCAAATCAAGTGCAAACTTAGTAGCTTAGTAGTATCCTCGGGGCTCAGGCCTTTAGCAAGAAAAGTTTTTGTTTCGTATACGCGTACAAACGGAATTTTTAGAATCGTAAAAATGAATTCAGTAGAAAGTTTAATGGCGGAGCCATTTTGTAGTCGATATTCCACCGATAAAATTGAAATAAAAAGACTAGGAAGACCTATTCCAAATTTAAACAGTAAAATCGAATTTTTAATGGAACATTTAATTCAGACATTTTTAATTAACAAACGTGGATTTGTGGTTGTGATGTGAAAAATGCGTTTTTTTGCTAAAAGAAAACTTATTGCTCAAACATATAATCACAAAGTAGAATGATGGTGCAGCGACATGAGCGGGTCATCTAACGGGATGCTGCAAGCAATTATTAATTAATGTTGGTGAGTCTGAAAGTTAGTTTATATTAAATTGTCTATAATTATTTATTTGTGGCACCCTATAATGTTTCTTCTCACCTTCTTTGGGTATTAAGGCACTGTCCTATAATATTTAAAAAATATTTGTTGAATAAACCTCTGCGTCAAAAGGATTAGTCAGAGGTTGATTTTTTAATAAAAAAGGTTTTCTGCTTATGCAAGAATGTCTCACACTTAAAAAATATTAATTTGAAAATGAAATTTATATATCAAACATTTTAGGTAATTAAAAGTTGGCGTTTTCTGTCTCACCAGGAATTGCACCGATCGATATAGGGAAAAGTACGCACCAGAAAATTTTGAAAATTTCGGAATTACTAATGGCAGTGTGGTCAATCCAACTGAAATAATTACAAGCATCTGGCACTTCCGGTTATACCGGAAGTCGATACCAACTTGCTTATTTTAAATAATATATATTTTAGGGTTTTCGAAAAAAGCATAAAATTCTGAGTCAAAAATATGTAGGATACGCTATGCCTAAACCCAGCCGTTTCAAAGATTTTTGACATTTTAAAATAATTTTGACAGGTGTAATGGTTTACAATAACCTTTATAACTTTCTTCTTGTAAAAGATACTCATTTGCTCTTTTGCAGAAAGACCATAAAGTGAGCTACACTCCACAGTTTAAAGAAATTCAATAATAGTATACCAAGTGTTCCATTTTTGACTTTACATTTTGTAAACTTCAAACCGCGAAAACTTGCTTAAGTCAAATGGAATACCCAATATTTTTTTTATAGTAAGTTATGTATAATTATATTCCTTTTTCTCTGATATAAGCATTGGGGGGTTTAAGTTACAACTTTTTGAAATATTTGCGATTTTCTTAGAAAATCAAGAATTTTTAGTAAAAATTTTATCAAATTAGCCATGATTATAGACAATCAGTAATGTAAGTCATTCTCTTATCAAAAAATGCCACCGCGTTTAAATTATACCCACGAAGACTTTTTTGAATTTGTTTATTATTTATGGAGAATGTGATGAAATAATTAATAGGCATGTTCCAGTATTTAGTGTTATTTTCCGTTCTTGTGGATATCTAGTAACAAATGTACTACAAGTTCTTGATATTACTTGACATAAGAGAATGACTGACATTACTGATTGTTTCTAATCATGGCTAATTTGATAAAATTATTACTAAAAATTCTTGAATTTCTAAGAAAATCGCAAATATTTCAAAAAAGTTGTAACTTAAACCCCCACAATGCTTATATCAGAAAAAAAAATTTTATTTTACATAACTTGATGTAAAAATACAGGGTGTTCTATTTGACCTGAGCAAGTTTTCGCGGTTTGAAGTTTACAAAATGTAACGTCAAAAATGGAACACTTGGTATACTATTATTGAATTTCTTTAAACTGTGGAGCATAGCTCATCTTATGGTCTTTCTGGATGCCAAAAAGCAGATGAGTATCTTTTATATGAAGAAAGTTATAAAGGTTATTGTAAACCACTACACCTTCAACATTTTTTTAAAATGTCAAATATCTCTGAACGGCTGAGTTTAGGCATAGGGTATCCTGCATTTTTTTGACTCAGAATTTTATGCTCTTTTCAAAAACCCTAAAATATATAGGATATTCCATTTAAAATAAGCAAGTTGGTATCGACTTCCGGTATAACCGGAAGTGCCAGATGCCTGTAATTATTTTAGTTGGATTGACCACACTGCTATTAGTAATTCCGTAAATTTTCAAAATTTTCTGGTACGTAATTTTTCCTATATCTATCGATGAAGTTCCTGGTGAGACACCCCTGTATATTTCTATAGAAATACATAAACAAAATTTGTGACGTTTGACATTGCTAAAAAAGACAATCTCTTATCGAACAAATTCTACTCTAGTTTTGAGAACGGAATCAGAGAGTTTTCCGAAACGTCAACTTTTAATTATCTAAAATATTTGTTTCATTTTCGGATTAATATTTTTAGGTGCGAGACTTTTGTGATCAAAAATCAACCTCTGACTAATCCTTTTGGCGCAGAAGTTTATTTAACATTTTTTTTGAAATATTATAAGACAGTGGCTTAATACCCAAAAAAAGGTAAGAAGAAATATTATTATGAGATAAGTATACATTGTTGTAAAATGGTTGCTTTTATAAATACCTGTTAGTCCTTTTTAGTGTTTTCATCCTGTACGTACCGGCCGACGTTCCCCGCATCAAGTTAGTCAATGTTCCATTTTCTCAGCGTTGCCAGATGTACACCTGTTCGGTAACTCTAGTAATTGAATACATTACATTCATTTTCTTTGTTTCAGCTTTTCATTCACACTACTGTTAGTTTTTCCATTCACACTATTTAGCTCCTTTTTTATTAACACGCTTTTTATTAGCTTCACTTGTATGTTTGCTTGTTTGTTTGTTTGTTTGTTTGTTTGTTTGTAACCGACTCTTTGGACTCGATTTTGACCCACTTTAAACGGACAGATTTAATTGAAACTTTGTACACTTACGAAGAACCGGTAACAATACAATAATTTGATAAGTTTATATCATTATCCTGATCAGGATCGCCAGTCCTTTCCTCACGTATCCTCTGCGTGAGAGCAAGAGGCTTAATATTGTAAGTATATTCGGTGATTCTCAGTTCGGTCGTTGGCCGAGCGGGCAAGTCTTAGTCGACGCGAAACGACGGACCCCTCGGGCGTGAGTTCAAATCCCATGGCTGAAATAAAAAAATATTTTTTTTTTCAGAAATATCTGTTGGATCGTAATATAATATCAGCATCAATAAGCAATATAAATATAGTTTAAAAAAACTACAAAACACGGTTTCATAGCACATCAAACTAAAAAGTGAAAAATAAATATAGTTTAAAAAACTAAAAAACACGCTTTTAAAGCACATCAAACTAAAAAGTGAAAATAATTATTAATATAAACTGAAAACAATAATGAACGAAAAATACTAGTATGATTGTGAAAAAAGCGTGGGGTGCTTTGTGCCATATTTTTCGTATATCGAGCAACCCACGCTTTTTTCACAATAATACTAGTATTTTTCGTTCATTATTGTTTTCAGTTTATATTAATAATTATTTTTCACTTTTTAGTTTGATGTGCTTTAAAAGCGTGTTTTTTAGTTTTTTTAAACTATATTTATTTTATTTGTTTTCCACTGCGCACGCGTAATAGTCCCCCCTACTTGGGAGGCCGGCGGACACGGGTCGTTGTAGATGGTCTCAGATCAACGTCACGCACTGCCATAGGCAAATGTTCTCTTTCTGTCGAAGGGATGCGGTGGCTCCTTCTGGTGTCAGCTGAGGTCTGGGGGTCATTTCCATACCAACGGGTTTTTTGTTTTTGTCCTTGCTCTTGGCTTTCGTTGTATTGTCAAAAGCCAGAAATTATTATTCATTTTAATTATTCAATTTTAAATATTATTAATTGTCAAAAGCTAGAAAGCAGTATTCATTTCAATTATTCCATTTTATTACTTATTTTATTTATTGTTAGTTCACTTAAAATAAAATAACATTTGGCACACTTTATTAAAATAGTAGAGTCTACATTTATTGTTTAAAATCTAAAATATAAACAATACAAAATTTGTACATTTGGAATTGCCTAATTAGGATCAGCCAACAATGCTGAGTAGGAAGGTTGGGGGTAAAACAATAGAGTGGAGTTAGTTAGTTATTGGTGATAAGAGAAGTAAGACAAAAATGGGAGCTTGGCAAATTTCCCCAGCCATGGGCCAGCTGGTAGTATTAATGTAAGTTTTATGTAGACATTTCTAATTAAGTTAAACCTTTTACAATTGTTACCTATTTAAATAAATGTTTTATTTTTGTAACCTTCGTTTCCATTCTTTTAATACCATTTGCTACACCCCCTAGCGTGCATATGTGCCTTTAGGACAGCCATATACGTAACAGTATTTACGTACAAAGGTTGAGTTCCTTCGATATCTTATACCTGCATAGGACTGCACAGTGATACTATTCCCTTCCTTAGCTACAGCTGTGACCGGAATAGGGTGAAATAATGTAGTTAACTTATCCTTCCTTTCTTGTCTAACAAATATTGAATTCCTACTTTTAACTTCACTTTCTTTAGCATGCCTAATGATATCAATGTATGTCTTTCCAGTCATTTTCCTTTACCAATCTTTAACTCTTACCTCCTCGTCGAAACAATTTGACTGAGTTGGTACTGATGGTAACTGGTCCCTTAACTCCTTTCCAAACATTAAAATTGCCGGTATTACACCCGTGGTTGAATGAGGTGTCGTTCGATATGCAAAAAGGTATTCACACTAGGCATGGCGTAGTTTCTTTTTCTTGAGAATTTGTAATTTTGAGTCGTTTCAAAATGGATCGATTTTGTCTTTCCACCTAGCCATTAGCTTGTGGCCAAAGTGGAGTGGTATTATGTAGCCTTATTCCTTTTATTTTGACAGCAATCTTTAAATTCTTCCCTTACCAGTTGGCGGCCGTTATCAGAGGTAATAGATTCAGGGATACCATATCTACAAAATATTTCATCCAGAGCATCAATGATGGACGCCGAGTTAATGTTTTTCATTACTACAGCTTCATAAAAACGATTATAGTAATCAACAATAACCAAAATATATTCTCCTGATGGGAACGGTGCCATAAAGTCGATCGCTATTGCATTCCATGCACTATCGGGGAGTTTAGTTCTCTTCAAGAATTACGGTGGACTAAAGGCACTCACCATCTGACATCCATGGCACGTTATACAGTAGGATTCCACATTTTTATCCATTGACGACCACCAAACTGTTGTCATCATCTTCTGCTTCATTCATACAATTCCAACATGAGCTTGATGTGCTAAGTGCAAAAATCTAGCCTCAGGTCACTTCCTTTCTTTAAAATTAATACAGCGTCTTGTTCGTGTCAGTTTAGCGTCCTCAGCTGAATGTTTCTTTATTTCATTTAAGTTCATTGCCATGAGGGTGCCCTGTTCAACTACCCAACAAACATGTTCATCCCCTCCTCTTTTTCTTTACTCCGAGGAAATAAGTCTAGATAAATTGTCAACTATATTACTTTTCCCAGGAATATACCTTATTTTGTAGTTGAACACTGTAGCCTCAAGACCCATCATTCAACCTTAGCACATGGTCTAGTCCTAGAGTAAAATTAAAATTGCAGAGGTTTATGATCTGTCAGCAATTCAAATTCACCACCATATATATGAACGGGACCGTTCGCATGCAAACTAATGATAATGCCTCTTTCTCTGTCTGGCTGAAGTATTTTTCCATGTTAGTTATAGCACGACTTTTGGTCCCTCGTTAGTTTCCTGATTTAAAATAGCTCCTAGTCCTACCGCGCTCGCATCTGCAACTACTTGGGTCCTGGCTCCCACATGATAATATGCTATGTGTCCCTTGTGAAAGTTTCTCTTTCAACCGTGAAAATGCAGCCTCTTGCTAAGCTCCTCAATAATAGTGGCCATTCTGCTTCCACAACATCCTTAGGCGTTCAGTGAATGTAGAATAATTTGGTATAAATCTGGAAGAAAATCCTGCAAGCTCCAAAAAACGTTTGATTTCGTCTTTAGGTTTTGGAGTCCTAAATGATTTAACTGCTTCCATATTAACAGTAGGTCATATATCTTCACTTACTTTACTTGAAAAAAGAGGCAAATCTTGTTTATTTAAAATAATTGTAAACACATAAAGAACATGACCGTCTATTCATTCCTTCTGTGAAATTAGAAATTATGGCGAAGTCAGAAACTATTACCTAGCTGACTACTTGTGATAGATTCAAATAAATACGCGAATTCCGATTTACCGTTATGATAAGTGCAATTATTTTTAGTAACAGGGACGTCAAGGTTAAATAATTTTACATGTATCAACTTTTAGTAGGCTCAAGTGAAAAATATGCACAAACACTAACGTTCATTCTAAACAATCACGCTAACATCTACCGTTCGTTGCAGTTGGTGTATAAATCGTTACTAAATATCTACCAATACCTGCATTATCGACTTTAATTTTGAGAGTCTGTTAAGCCGAGGGCCAAAAGTCTCACACCAACGTCTAGCCGATGTTGCTAGACAATTACGTCAGTCAGCAACGTCTAACCAACGTTAGAAGGTTACCCAAAAATTACCTAAACCTACTTAGTCAGTTGACAAAGTCTAATCAACGTTGGATAATGATCTCAAAACACACTCAACGTATTAAGTAGACGTCAAACCAACGCTGGTAAATGTGCTAGACGTAAATAGTCAGTTACGAGGTTCAAGCTACGTTGCTCCGACGTTGTATCATAACTATACAATTTAAGGCGCTGCTTGACTATTATTGTAATAATTCTGACGTTGAAATTAGTAAAAAAGTAGTCGGTGAAATATTACTTGGGCTTATCCCATAAAGATAACCTTTGATGCGCTAAAAACAGATTTTTCTACATTTAATGTACGTCCAACAGTCGAAAGCAGTTTTATAAATTTCCTCAACGGGGAGTCATGTTCTTGTACTGCCCGACCGAATATCAATATATCATCAATAAATACTTTAACTCCTTTACATTGCACCACAGTTGGACCTTTATATTTTGAAAAATTTCAGGTGCACAATTTATACCAAATAGAAATCGTTTAAACCGAAATAAATAGCCCTAAATGTTGTTATTTTCCTCGAATTCTCATCCAGTTCAAGTTGGCTTACGCACATTTTAAGTCAAGCTTACTAAATACACCCTTGAAGCTCTGATGTTATGTCATCAATGTGCGGAATTATGTACCGTTCTCTCATTATGGCATAACTAGGTTCACTCATGCCAATACACAGACGTAAATCCCATGAATTATTTGTCGTTATCACAATAGGTGAACCCATAGAGATGTCTCATTTCCTCTTTCGTTTATGTCATTTTTCAACATGTCTTCAATTTCAGTTTTTTTTATTTAAATGAAATATCTGCAAAAATTAAGCAATAGGATGTATTTTCTATATTTTCAGTTTAATTCGAAAATTGTTTGATTTTCCTAAACCTTCCAATACAGCTGGATATTCATCCATTAAACTTTTATGCTGAATCACGTCGACGTAAACTGTATTATCCGGAACCTTTACTGTCAGGATCCCTAAGTTCGTGGCTGCTTGCCTCCCTTAAGCAATGTCTTACTCTGTCTACTACAATAAAAGTGGCTTACTCCGATGTGGTCCTATATTAATTCCAGCTAGAGCCTAGCGTTGGCAAGGAGACCTTGTCTCCATAACCATATAGTTTTTTTCCTAGAAGTAACAAGATTAGTCTGAATATTTGGCTGGAGACACTTTTGCCACGCCCCTCCTTATTTAAAATATTACACGACGCTCCTAAATCTACCATCATGTACCTTTTTATGATATTTCCTACATTCTACGACCCTGGCTGCTCGACATTCCTTGTCTCTAGCAAAGTGTTTATAAGAACCACAACGAAAGCACTGCAGTTTCTCCCAATCCCGATTTTTTGTGTGTATAGCAGCAACATCCCTAACATATCCTACGTCATTTTGTCCTAAAGCCGACCCCCAACTCCATTTTCTTAGTCTGCCCTTCGGCAGCTTCCCACGATAAAGCTCGCCTGGTACCTGCAAAGATTCATTGAGTGTAAACCACATGTCTTGCACCTGTTCACCGACATGATGCAATAAAAGCCACTGTTTAATAATCCTCATCGCCAATGTAAAATAGTTGTTTTTATAAATACCTGTTAGTCATTTTTTAGTGTTTTCGCCCCGTACGTACCGGCCGACATTCCCCTCATCAAGTTAGTCAGTGTCCCCTTTTCCCGGTGTTGCCAGATGTACACTTATTCGGTAACTCTAATAATAGAGTACACTACAATTATGATGAGGAAAGAAGGGTTTTAGGATTATGTCATGTAATAATAATAGTAATAATATTAATTTATAAAGTATTCTTATGTTTAAAATAGTGAATAATAACTTTTAAGAAAAATATTTGCCTGCTATTTAACATTCCCGTTTGTCTATAGACTGTGTCAGAAGGGTAAGTAATGGGTTTGTTAAAAATAATTTTGAGAAATTGTTTCTGTAGCATTTCAATTTCTTTCAGATAACTAATTACCACACCTCCCCAGCCTATAATTCCATAAGACAAATGTGATTCTACCAAGGCATAATACAGAATTTTTAACTGAGGAATGTCAATTATTTTTGTAAAATATTTAAATTTGTATCATATACTTCTTAGTGTTTGGACACATTATTTATATGATAGTTCCACCTTAAATGTCTATCAATAGTTACACCAAGATATATTATGTGATTAGAGGATGTTATTTCAATTAATTCATTATGATTATATACTTCTAATTTGTTGAAAGTCGGTAAAGTATTTTTGTAACTGCTTAAAGGCATGTATACAGTTTTTTTTTAATTTATGGTTAGTAACTTGTGATTAAACCAGTCAATTATACCGCTAATGTTATTCTCTACTTTTACTTTTAAGATACCCCAATCGATATCTTCATAAAATATTGCCGTATCATCAGCGTAACTAATAATCTTGCAGTAGCTTTTAAGTTTTAATAGATTATTTATGAAAATAGTAAAAAGAATGTGACCTAAAATGGTATCATGAGGTACTCCACAAATTACTCTTCGGGTATCGCTTAGTACTATATTAATCTGCACACACTGCATTCTATTTTCCAAATAACTAACCATCAGGTCATATGCCCTACCTCTAAAGCCCATATCTTGCAAGGCTTCTAACAACTGTGAATGACCAACAGTGTCAAAAGCCTTTGTAAAATCTATGAATAGACATAACGAAACTTTACTTTCATCTAGTGATTTATACATTTTTATAACTAAGGATGATGTAGCGTCTTCCGTTGATTTACCTTCTTGGAAACCGAACTGCTTTTCAGATATTAAATTGAATTTTTTTAGATATTGAATTATTCGAGATTTTATTACCTTCTCGATAACTTTTGACAGACTTGTTATTAGCGATATAGGTCGGTAATTCGACATTATATTATTATCTCCAGCTTTATAAAGTGGTTTTATAATAGCAGTTTTAAAAACCGATGGATACAGACCTGTCTCAATACATTTATTAATTAGATGGACTATAGGAGACGCAATTTCTTCTGCAATTTCTGTCAAAATTGGAGTTTTATCATGCCTATTCGGGAGCCTTATGGGATTTGAAAGATTTAATTATTACAATTATTTCATTTTCATCTGAGGGATTAAAAAAAATAGAATGAGGCGTTGATATTCTTACAGGATGAGGTGTTGGAGGCTTTATTATTTTATTTGCAAGGTTTTTTTCCTACATCTGCAAAATATTCATTGAAAGTATATGGTATTTCTGATTCATTTGACGTTGTTTTATTAGTATTTGTTAAAATTTGTTTTATATCATTTTTTTCGATTTTGTGAATTGCCTATTTCATTTATTGTTTTCCATAACTGCTTACTATTATTATTTGATTCATTTATTTTTTTTCTTGTAGTAATTTAATTTAGATAGTTTAATTAAATTATTTAAAAGTTTCCTATAATTATTAAATTCTGTTAATATTTTATTATTTGGGTATTTTTGATATCCCCTGTACATCCTATCTCTTTTGTTAATTGAAATAATTAGCGCTTTACTGATCCATTGTTTTCTTTTAGTTTTATTTCTTTTGTGTTTAACAATTTTTGTATGTTCATTAATTTTTACCATCAAGAGTGAGGTTAAAAGATCGACACACTCATTAGCATTTTTTACATTGTAATAATTGGTCCAATTATAATTTTATAGGTCGGTTTTAAGATTTTTATAATTTCTGTACTTAGTAGAACTTTGTCTCTGAGATTCCATAACCTCTATTTTAATATTTAAATTCAATATTGTGGAAAAATGATCAGTAATATGTGTTTTTAATACAAATGATTAGCAGCTACATATGTGATACTGATAATCCACATTTTACCTTCGAAAGAGTAGTAGTTTCCATATGATTCTAGATTATTCCCTATCTAATAATCAGATAGTCAATGTGCACGTATTCTTCTAATGATGATGTCGAATTTCCCAAATATGCCTCAAATGTTTTAATCATGCAGGGGAACTGTCTTATTACGGATAAATTATTAAATCTCCACATAAATTTGCATCCTCTTATTATTAGAAAAAATGTTTTTAATTGCTTTCTAAATCTTTTTACCTTTTATTAATTTATTATCAATTGAAGTTATTCATTTCAACCTGTTTTAAAATGTACCAAAAACATCATTATGCAAAATTTATTTTTAAAATATGTAGTTAAGAATATAACTAAAGGATCGAAATTATGTGGATTGTCCTGTAGATGCATGCTGTTATCAGTTTTATTCAGTTTAAAATTATATTTGTACCTTAGTCTAATTAACACTTGACATAACGAAACGTGTTTATGTGTATGTATGCATGACATGAAATCAACCAAGTTCTAATGAAACGCCACATAAACCAATTTGGTCGTATTCATCGTTTCATCGCTATGACCAACATGTAATTTGTATTAGAACCCTCCTACATCGATATTATTTACGTAACATGAGCTTGAGCAGATCATGTTTTAGAAATTTAGGTTGCGGGGATATTAGAATGTATTGTATTAATTTGAGATTACATGATTAGAAAGTTAACCCCCAACAATTTAAAGGAACCTTTAGCTTAAAGGGAGTTTTAGTGACAAGAAAATGTATTATCAGCAATTCCAGCAAAATATAAATCGAATTATACGTATGCCATTAAACCTAATTTTTCATTTAAATTATACAGGGTGGGGCAATAGTGCGTAGGACTTCGATATCTCGAGTTCTACGAAAGCTAAAAAATTAAAAAAAATACAAGTAAACTAGATAAAAAAGTCTATAACCGGAAATTATTTTCGAATATACAGGGCGAGCCAAGACGAAATTACAGGATTAAGTGCCTTTTTTTTAAAATGGAATACTATGTATATCAGCACATTTTTTGAAGCCTCTTTCTAGACTCTATTGATTCCTATATTATTATCTCTCTCCCAACCACTTGGATGTAATGAATTTTTTTGTTGAAATAATGCCATCTGCAGGTGCATATTAAAAAAATCACAATTATGGGTTTTAAGAAAAACTTATGTGAATACTAGTTATGAGACATCTAATTATTAATGTTCTTGAATCATTTTTACTTCCTAAAAATGTAGAGGGTGGCCAAACATTATTTTTTAATTAAGAACTTTTTAAACTGAATTTTTCTCAATTTTTTCAAATGGAGTGATGTAGGAATAAAAAACGAAAATTTTTTGTAAGTGCTTCCCTATGGCTATTTGCAATCATTTTCGTTTTATTGAGCAATAAGTACAAAATTCAAGAATAAACTTAAAAAATAGAGGTTTCTTCAAATAATTCATTAGAAAAAATTATAATAAGTGCTCCACATGTTGCCCATTTTGATTGACACACGTCTCTATGCGCTTTTGAAATAAGATTTCTACTGTTCCTAAAATTGTAGTTATGATAGATCTAAAAGCAGTTATTATCCTTTCTTTCATATTTTGTACTGTTGTTGGTGTGTCTTTATAAACAAATAAAAACAAATTCATTTTTTAAGATCTGGGGATCTATTAGGCCATTTAGTGGGTCGATTTCTTCCAATCCATTAAAGTGGGTAGGTATTATTTAAGTGGTCTCTAACTGCATTTAAATAATGTGGTGAAGCACCATCTTGCTGAAACCACATCCTATTTCCAATCCTTTCAGGAAGATTCACCAATAATTTTGTAGATAGTTTTCCAAAAAATGAAGATAAATAGCTCCAGTCAATGCACCATCAAAGAAATGTGGCCCTATTACATGTTATCCAATAATTCCTCCCCAAACGGTTATAGACCATCTGTGCTGGTTATCAACTTGCCTAAAAAAGTGAGGATTTTCTGAAGCATAATAATGGAAATTGTGCCTATTAACAAAACCATTTTTATGAAAAGTGAATAAAACATTACTGAAGAAGGTGACATTTTGCATTTTATCTCTGGCCCAATTACAAAACTGTAGAAGCCTTTGAAAATTGTCATCAGATACTTCCTGATGCATTTGAATATGATATTCATAAAACTTATTTGTTTTTAAGATTCGACCAACCAGTTATACTTATTCCTACTAATGAGCTCACTTCTTTCCGACCGATATGGAGATTCTCAACCGCTACCAGCACCACAGAAAACTCATTTTCTTCGTTCACAACACGTTTTATTCTTTCACTTTTTTTATATTCGACATTTCCGGTTTCCACAAATCTATCGAGAAGGTTTTGGAAGCTGCTAACCTCAGGAATCCTTCTTTCAGGATAACTTTGCTTATAAATCATATTGGCAAGCAAACTGTTTCTGTCTGACTCGCCCAAAACAAAAGTCGTGTCTACAAGTTCCGCTTTATTAAAATTCATTTTGTAAATCTTGAAATATTTTAAATTTAATACAAGTGATAACTGACGACCGATAAGTGTGATAAATGTTCGTTTGTACAAGACAATTTATACCAAATGAAGGTTTTATTACTTGTCGAATAACGAAAATAGCAAAACAATTTGCAAAAAAAATTATTAATTATTACAGCAAGGGATCATTTAATTATTATTTACCCACCTCAATGGATTGGAAGAAATGGTCCCATTAAATGGCCTCATTTCAAAAGCGCATAGAGACGTATCTAAATCAAAATGGGCAACAATTTCCGGTTAAATACTTTTTAATCTAGTTTACTTGTATTTTTTTAATTTCTAACTATTGTAGAACTCGACATATCGAAGTCCGACGCACTATTGCCCCACCCTGTATATCTGCTACCTGATATTTATACTTTGTTTGTTTTCTGGTCACTAAAACTCCCTTTAAATCAAAGGTCCCTTTAAAATGTTGATAACACTGGGGGTCAGGAGTTTAGTAAGGGAATCATTACACATTATTTAAAAATTTATTCACATTGAAGAAAACACCCTAATATCATTAAGTTAAATTATTTAACATTAAATGCTAATACTAAGGCGCTACATTCAAGTGAAATAATTTTCTTTTATTGAGCACGTTTAGTTTTTCTTTTGTTGAATTGAATAGATCGGTTTCTTTTATTCCCGTTGAGTTTTTGTGTAACAAGTTATGGAACAGATCGAACTGTTATTCAGGGTGTCCAGAAATTTCTGTCCTCCTGAAAAGGTGCATAATCTGCATTCAAAAATAAGGGGAAAATGTCCCATAAACATGTGATCGAAAATACTTTTCTTGAAGAGTTACAGGCGGCTGAAGATGACCTATGAAATGCAGTTTGCAGTGTGACGAGAGACTTGCAGTTGTCCTATACGTTGCGTGGAATAACTTTGATTATCGCCTGTCATATTCCTAACTTGAAGGCTTCTAGCACCATCCTTCGGAAGGGATGTAAAGCAGTTGGTCCCTTGTCTATTAGATGTTAGGTAAGAAAAAAATTTATATTCTTCGACAGAGAAGAGGTTCGGCAACATTTTCTGGTATCGGTGATTGGCCCTAGTAGCGGAAATAGGCCGACGTTAAATAAATGAATTAAAAAAAAACATCTTCTAGCAGGAGTTCTTACTATACGGCTCCTTGGTCTCCATCTAGCATTTTATACAGATCCATTGCTAGTAAACTGTCTTGCCCAGTCTCTAAGTCGAAGGAGAAGCATTACCCTGTAATTCTCTAGGAAAATCTCATTTAGCTCAACTTTATAAATGACACCCTTTATAAATAATAAATATCTGATGTGGCCAGCACATGACTTTCTTATACCAGTATATATCATCCTGATGTAAAAAAATCATTCTATTTAATTCTTCAATTACCTCAATGAGGACTACCGCGCTTGAAATCACCACGAAAGGCTCTAGTGTAAGACAGGTCCATGTCACTGAACGTTAATATTTATGGCTTTTTAACGCGAGTTTTTAGTAATTTTTATAAAAATTAGCTGAAAAACCTGTAACACAATGATGGCAGAAGGGGAAAGTAGTAATTAACTTGCTCAGTGGGAAAATTATTGTACCTATCAGAAGTGTCTTATGTCATTAAAGTTAGGTTATATCAAGAATGAGCATGATGAAAACAACGAATGTGCATGATTATTACGATTTTCTATAGTAGACTCCTTTGGTAACGCATAATCGTCAGGATTAAAATGTTCCTTACAAACACACGAATGTTTCGAAGGAGTAAAGTTATCCCTGCGAATCGCTACCAACCACTGTTTTAGGCGAGTTTTATCTCTTGGAAGCATATGTCCGCCTTTTTTTCCAAACAAAATGTAACTGTAGAACACTGAGGTATAATTAACACGTTTTATTATTTACTAGTGTACGAAATAATTATAATAAAACCCTATAAACTTTTTCCTCGCATAACAATAACTTTTGACAGGACCTTTCTCGCCAGTGGCGCCAACTGGTGAGCCTAAAAACGTTAGCCCTCAATAAATTTTAATAGCGTACCTTGAAATGTTTCATTAAAATGTTTAAATAATTAATTATCAGCGTCATTCGATACTATCAATGTCATATATTTTAATAATTTCTTCTTGTTAACATTGACATATGTGTAACAAAATTAGACATTTCAAATGTCAAACTATTAAATTTTTCCTAACCCCATTTTATGAGGTTAAATGTATAAAAAATTTAAGCTTACATCAGCTTTATTTAAGTAATTGGAAAATATATTTTATTGGCTTGATATAGTAGACATCACGAATATATTTTTTTTGTAATGGCAAATACAAAAAAGCTGACCAATTTTGCTCATCATTGAATTTATCATTGTCTTTAGCCTTTAGAACATGTGTATCAAATTTGAAAGCTTGTGTGGCTGTGGCTGCTATCGCGATACTACAGACATGCAGACAGATTTTTTTCCATAAAGTTATGTTTTTTCATTATAATTCGTCAAGATTCGTCCAGAAATGCAATAAAAATTTTTAATTTTTTTTTGTACCTTTTTCTTCTTTCATTCATTGTGTCTCTTCTGGTGGTACCACATTCACCAAATTTAATGTGTCACCTAAAATGTTGTTGACAATCTTAACTGCCAAATTTGGGAAGTCTCCCATTAGTATTTTTTGACACACACGCACGCACGTACGCCCTCACGCCCGCTCGAACGCACGCATGCACGCACGCACGCACTCTAATTTCATTTTTGAATAATCTCAACTAAATTTTGAATGTTTCATTAAAATTTTTAAATAGTTAATTTTCATCGTCCTTCGATACTGTCAATAATAATTCATGCCATATTTTTTAATCATTGCTTATTGATATTGACATCTTTGTAACTAAATTAGGCATTTCAATTGTCAAGCTGACGCTAACCCCATTTTATGAAATGAAATATGTACAAAATTTTTGTTTATATCAGCTTTATTTAAGTACTTGGGAAATATATTTTATTGGTTTGTTATAATAGACCTGATTTATAATCTTTCATGAAGAATATATTTTCAAATACAAAAAAGTTTGGGTCCGTGGACCTTCTTTCAGCAGGCCAATTTTGCTAATCACCAAATTTATCATTGTCTTTGGTATTTATTTAATTTGAAACCTTTATCTCAAAGACTGTGGTTGCTATCGCGATACTACAGATATGCATTTTTTCCTAAAATCATGTGTTTTTCACTATAATTCTTCGACATTCGTCCAGAAATGCAACAAAAAAATTTTTTTTTCCGAAAATGTATCTTTTTCCTTCTTTCATTCATTATGTATCTTCTGGTGGTACAACATTCACCAAATTTAATGTGTCACCTAAAATGTTATTGAATATCTTAACTGCCAAATTTGGAATTCTTTCATTAGTATTTTTTGAGTTATCGCGGATACACACATACACGTACACATACACCCCCACATACATCCACACACTCATCCACACACACACGCATACGCGTACGAGCATGCACACGAACCGACAGACATCATTTGGAAAATAATCGGAATGTATTCAGGAGTGTTCAAAACATATATCAATCAAAATCTGGAGGTGTAATAAAATCACGATTACAGACATATATGATTGTTGTATAGTTGCACTTTCTTTTGGGAGTAAATTAACCATTGTATCACTATAACAGAAAGTTGTGTTTTGCAATAATTTAAATATATTAAACCAAAATTTACTAACGGGCCAGACAGGCTGCCAGAGATTTTTTTGTTAAAAAATTGTTCAAAACTGCTCGCTGGTCCGTTAACTTACATGTTCAATTTAGCCATTAGATGTTCGGTTTTCCTGGTTAATGGAAAATTTCAAAGATATGCCGTATCCACAAAAAAGGAAATAAATCGGAAATTGAAAATTATCGCGCCATAGCCATATTAAATAATTTTAGCAAAACTTTTTGAAATTGTCTTAAGTTTCACAACAACTATCCAACAGTCAACACGGCTTTGTATTTGGACGATCTACTGTTACCCATTTAACCTCTGTAACTCAATATCTCTCAAGAATTGGAAAATTTGTGCAATAATTCTATAAGTTTATTTTCTAGTTATCTGTTACATAGACGTCAGTTCGTATAATGCCATAATGTCAAGTCTACCATCTTTATATCTCACTCTGGGGTTACACAAGGATCCGTTCTCGGACTGCCATGTTTTATAATCTTTATTATTGACATGAACCTGCAACTTAATTGTCATTCACTACTGTATACAGATGACGTAAACATTTTCTGTAATATTAACTCAGTTACAGATTGTGATATCTAAAGACCGCATATCAGGTAATCAATTCGCGAATATCAGTGGCGAAATCAGTTAATTTGCGAGCACATCAATGTTTTTCACGTGCAAAAATGATATACCCACAATGCAAAAGAGACAATATCTTACCTTATACATTTAAGGGATAATTTTTGTAATGCTCAAAATTAGATGAATGCTGAACATTTAGCAAAAAACACTATTGCACTATAACAATTATTTTTTGGCAGTAGAATAAAAGTATATTATTAAGAATTGTTCTAAATGATTTAAAATTAGATTCTGGCGCCTGCCATTAAAACATTTGATTTTCTTGTACACAAGATAATTTTTTTACACATTTGCAATTAAGACCTGTGCCATTAAACTCTAGTTGCGGGTTTTTTTGCATACACCAGTACATCATATTTCGCGAAGGAACCCGTATATCATTGTTATGTAAACACTTCTGTGTCAATTTTTGTGTTAATATACCTATGTTCCTACCCGATAATTAGAATGCAAATTATGTTGGATAGGCAAAATAAATGAAATAAAATAAAAAATAAAATTATTTCTTTCATACAAATACAAAATAATCCCCAGTTATATTAGCAATAAAAGTTTATAATTAAAAACATCATTAACGAATATATTTAAAGCCCTACATAATAAGCGTGGTCACTAGATTCAACAAAAAGTTTAATATTTTGTTTATCTTTCAGCTACCCATCATGTAGCGGAACCTTGGCACCTGGCTTAGCTGCTGATATGCATTTCATTTCAGACGTTATCGCCTTCATAGGTCCTGCATGCCTCTTTGCCTTAGAGCCTGTGGCCCGTCTAGCCGCGTACTGGAACACCCCTATTATTACCGGGATGGGAGATCAGGTAAGAGATAGACAGCTCTTTCAACCTTTCTCGAAATGTCTTAAAACTTCAGAGAAGTTTTAGCCAAGAAATATTGTACACACAGGTATTGACATAAGAGTTATTTTGCAGTGGAGTGCCCAGGTAGTGTTTAGAGGGGGCACAAGCTCCCCCGACCCTGTCTATATTGCCGCCCTAGTGCCCCATGCAATTTTGCTACTTCGTGAAAATTGGATGAACAATATTTATAAAAAAGTCATATCTTAATGAATGTTTAGTGACCTGCTATATATTAATATGAAAACTTGTGCGAATAGCCAGGTCAATTAAAACAGAAAAATTACTTTTTTAATTCAATCTACTTTTCGCTATATTTATTAGCAACCTCAAAACTAATTTGAGTTTTCTTGTTCATAATCAGTGATAAACTAAATAGCAAACAAAAACACATGTTGATATAAATATAGCATAAAACACGTAAAAGGCCGTTAACGTTTCAAAGATACACAGCAAATTTGATGTGTATCGTTGAAAAGTTATATGCCAAAATAGCGAAGGTGAATTACCAAATATGTCAGTAAAACATTTGGCAGAAGCTATCGGCATGTTGCGAATATTATTAATACTTTTCATTCTAAATTTTTCATTTAAAATTTTGTTTCATTTGGATACACTATCATTAAGATTTGCGCCCCCAAGAATGATGTGCCCCCTCCGCCCAGAAAGTCACAGCACGCGACTGTCATTTTGTTTTGATTTTTGTGGTTGATTGCTATAATTTTATATTAGATTTTGAAAGAAGTACTTGTAGAAGAAATTAAAATGAAGAACCGTGTCGCAGTGGTCCAAAATCCAAAAAAAGTGATCGAAAATCATAGCGTCATAATGTAAAAGAGGGTGACAATTGGTACGCCTACGTCTTTTGGGTTGTAGAATTAGATTTTGGAGTTAATTTTAAAATTCAGTGTGCCAATTAAATCATAATATTTAAAATTTGAATTACACTGTCCAGTGGTGGATTAAAAAACTATCCTTTGGTAAGGGATGATTTGTAATAAAATTGGAATAAGATATGAGAATAATTAAATTTAAATATTTCTGGGGACGTAGAATCTAGTTTTGAGGTTGTTTCTTTTTGTATTTTCATGCACTGTCAAAGCAGGTTACGTTGGAATACATAAAACATATGAACAGCTGGAAAGGTGTATGCTAAATGGAAAAAAAATGTGAGAAAAAATTAGAAAACAGTGTTAATCAGAGTCATCTGACCAAACTTCTTCAACATCAGATTCTTCGTTGTCTTCTTTTTCTTCTTCTTCTGATCCTTTAGGGATTGCCAGCAATACATAAAGATGGCACTCGACGATGTGTGTTAATTGTCTATCTATTTATCACATAAGTTGTACAAAAGCAACCAGCAATATAAAGATGCTTGGGGGAACGTGTTGTGGTAACGTAAAATCAAGTGAAAAAACCGACAAGTCTAAATTAAGTGTATTACAACAGAGAAACACATATCTTGAAGATATAGTAAATGAAATAAAATGTAGAAATAGTGCCCTAGAACTTGCAAATCAATTGCTGCAAGAAAAAATAAAAAATCTGGAGGAAAAGGTCTCATATGCATCAGTACAAAAAACTTACAACAAAGTCCTAAAAAACTTGAAACTTATGATGCTTAATTATCAACAAAGAAAAGAAGGTAAATCTATAACATCGGCCGGGTCACAAATGTTACACTCAAGTGACTCCATGAATAATACACAGATGGCAGTGCGTGAGACACCCGACGGCGATAAAACAGGTTATATGATATTCTTCCATTGAACATTAATAATATAGATAAATTAAAACTTCAAAAGAAAATTAAAACAACGGATACTACAAACACCCCGGTTTGTTTTTGACAATACTGTAAAACCAAAAAAATATTTGTTTAAGCTTATGAAGTATTGATGTTATAAACCATTTTAATTATTCTCCACTTACCTGATTAACACTTACCCTATTGACATTTACCTTATTATGATATATTTAGATGTTTTAGGATGCTTCCTTCTACGAGCTGCGCAGGAGACAGGTAGTCACCCTGGAAAACTTCTCTCCTAAATGTCACCTGCTCTGTCGTAACCAGCTGTGCACCTGATGTTATGGTGAAGTGAGTCTTCCAAAGTGGCAGCAGTTGTTTTATGCGTTTCTTTAGTGATGCTGGCACCGTAAGACATCTGAGCGAGTATAACAATAGTTCATGTGATGGTGTGTCAAATGCCTTGCGGTAAAAAATCCAGGCCATCGATAGATTCCGCTTGTATTGCACAGAATCCTGTGTAATACAGCGGTCTATCAGCAGGCTGTCCTTGCAACCTGCCATGCTTTTCTTGGCGCCACGATGTTCGTGTATCCGCTGGAAGATCGGATCAACTGATCTCAGTGTCTTAGCATAGAAGAACGTGTAAATATTTTGTAGCAGGAGTTGAGACAAGTGATCGGCCTAAAATTCTTTGGGTTGAAAAAATTCCCCTTTTTGGATATAAGCACAGTACGTCCCTCAACGAACCAGTCCGAAATCTGCTGCCCCTCGTTCAACCATGAGTTGAAAATTCGCGCCAGACGGCGGTGAGTGGAAGAAAATTTCTTTCCCCACCAGCTGTTAATGCCATCTGGGCCCGGGGCATCGAAGTTCTTGCTACCAACAAGTGCTTATTGGACTGTCTCCGTACTGATTGCGGGGCAGACTTCTTCTGGCTCTTCAAGATGTCTGGATTATCGACAACACGCTGTGGCTCTTGGAAGAGGCGAGAAGGATTCATATGGAACAAATTGTTTTGCTCCATACTCCTCACCCGCCTCTTCGACGATTTCCTTATAGCCATGAGCGCAAAAGAAAAAATTTTTTTAGTACTTCAAATAACCCTCTATTAACATGGGGTTAGTAATTTACTATATTGGATATCTGCTCAGGATTTCAATTTCAATTTTAGACTACTTTGAGTATTTCTTATAACATTACCGGTAATCTAAGATTTAAAACGAACACATCTAAAGTATTTATAATACTTTGAGATTCATATACCACAATTTGAGCGGCCTATAACTCAAGAATTTTATTTTCGATCACATTTTACCAATTTTGGACCACTGTAGATGTGGATATAAGGAATTAATATTTGTTTAAAGATATCTTATGGTTTCCTCATAAAAAAAATCGAGTTGGGCCGAGACAAGTACGTCTCATCAAATTTGTGTTATTGCATGCACGTCTTACAATGTTTAAAAATAAATATTAGTAATCATAAATAATTAAGCAGCGTTTCATGTATTTCAACTTTATGTATATTTTTGTTTCAGTTTTGACCTTCCTGCGGCACGACCACAAGGCTTTTGTCACACAGATCATTATTTCATTCATACTCGAGTACTCGGTACTTGAATCATATTGGATATCATAAAAACAGATCATTCCTTAATTCATAGTGACTTCAGTCATTGGTGTTAAAATATTGATTTATTGGGATAGTATCTATTCGGAGTCTGACTGGACTCGATTCCGTCAAAAAACAGCCGGCTGTTTTCGAAAACGGAATGTGAAGAATAAATTTCTAGTGTGTTCATAAAGAAATCTTGAATGCACGAGATTAGGTGTGCGGTTGTAACTTATGCACTCATATAATCTCTGACGTGTGCGACATATTATATTCTTGAAATGTAGGGAACGTCCATGTTCTTCGATACAACTGAACACTTACATCACACCTCTCATTCAGTTTAGTGAGATTGCTATTGTGCAACTACAATTCCTATCTATTCTCTAAATATGATGTGATCATTCCAGCGTTGCCAAATTTTCAACCAATAGCAGAGGCTAATTTCAGAGCCGTGTTCTCACTTATTTGCTAAAAATTGTATACAAGTATTACCTGCGAACCCCTGTCAATGTTCAGTTGAAGCATAAAGGTTAAAGTGTAATAAGATTGTCGATTTAAATTTGTCGTATGCACTGTGTATGATGCAGGCACCAAGATCTACCCTAATTACGAAGGATCAAAAAATGATTTTATGAGAATGTATGAAGAAATGTCCAGAATTAAAAAGTAGACTATTTAGCAACGGTTAGCTGGAGCACTGAACATTAATATTTACCTTACGCTCTATGCAGTAATTCCTGAATGTCTTGTGGGGGCTTATATAAATAATGAGATAGAACCTCAATAATATCTCGAGCAAGATCTTTGTTTATTCTGAATCTTTTAACAAATGCACTATCTGATAACGTGAAGGAATCTTTCATTTGTAGAAGTTCATTCAGCATCTTCTTCATCTTCGTTAAGGTCTTTCTCATTTACAATAATCGCCTAGATCTATGTTACCGCTTCAAACGAGTATTTGTTATATGTGCCCCAGCATCATACCACTGCTTTTAAAGGATCTTTTTCTAATTATTCTACTTTAATTTACAATTCCCTTCCAAATGATATTAAATCTAGATATTGTCTATAGTTATTTATTTGTGTCATCATATAATATGATATCTATTAAATCTATTAAAAACGCATATTCTTTCAAAAATAAGAAATACTTGTCCAACGTTATGTAACACAAATTTTAATTACACCATCGCTGTCGTTGTTCATTGTTCGTATTTTATTGTCCTTCATGTTTATATACGTACAATTATTTTTTTGTAATTTTCGTTTTTTTATTATAAAAAACTGCAACAGTTCTTATTTATAAATATTGTATCAGGTTGGACAAAAGCAACCCTTGATTGAGCCCCGTGATAATAAAGTCATTATTTATTTATTTAAAAAAAAAAATCAAATGTAAAACACAACCTAACACTGCATGACAAAGGAAAAGACAATAAAGTGAGGTTAGATATCCGATACCTTTGAAATTTACTAGGCGAAGCAAATTCAGCACTTTTCGCGCGATGTGAGTGCTCCCAGAATTCAAGAATTGATAATTCTTGTTTTCAAGAAGAACTCCACCCACTCCTCATGAAAAACTCACGTTCACGTTTTTCAAGAATAACGGCCCTGAGATCATCTAGGTTTGATGTCGTAAAATCTATTATGAGTTATACTGATAGTATTTGAAACATAGTATATTCATAAATATGTCTAATTATGGAATACCTAAAAGTTCTGAGAATTCGCAACTAAATTTCTTTCAAAATTGTAGTTGCATATGTTGTAATAAATAGATTGTATGTAGGATTTCATAAATCTTCTGGTGTGTTCATTCACAGAAAAGATCAACAAACACTTCATAACATAAAAATACTAAAAACTATAACAACAATTATCATAGCATAATTATAAAAAAATATTTGTTCTAATTTATATCTTTTTAATTTCAAGCCACCTTCTGAAGGAGAATTATCGGTAGCTTCAAGAATTTTAGGAAGATATACTCCCAACAACAAAAATGATAGTGCGGTAAGTAAGAAAAGAGATAAATGATATTGAAATGTTTGTTATTGTAAATTGTGTATTTGTTCTTAATGACCAACAACTTGTATAACAATAATCATTAATTTTGAGTGGTAAGGTTGAAATTGAATTTATTGATTTGATTTTAAATCATGATGTTTTCGATAGAGAACACTTTAAAAATGTAGCCCTTTATCTATTCTTGGATCTTGAGCAAAAATTTACAGTTTCATACATTTTATTTATATTAAAAACGGCAATACAGTTGTTGTAAAAAGAATACATACAGTTGAATAGTTGTCACGGTATAAGATAATCAAAGCTAAATTGTTTCGAGCTACATTTACTTAAATGTTTCATTAACTCTAAATTGATTAAGATACATCTTCTGGACCAGATATCCACTTAACCAGATTGTTCGTACCTAAGTTATTATTAACTCTGATTGCTATATCAATCAGCTTAGAAGGAATTACTTAATTAAAATACTCTTTTTGTTGAATTAGAATTCAATATTTTCGTTATCAACGATGGCTGTTTTCGGTTTCATTTCAAACGAAAATGGTATTAAATGCTTAATAATTAATTATATTGATTCCTCACCTGCCGAATTTAGGGGGCTATAAATATCGTCAAATTTGATGCGTTAAAGTAGAATCCCATTAAGTTTTGATGTTTAACAATATTTTAATAAAAAATTAACCCGGGATCAAGAGCTCCTCTCAGAACTTTTTAAAAATTAGTAGCAACTGATAGATATACAAAATTTTATAAAGTACAGAATCGATTAAGTGCTTGAAATTAAAGGAACAAATTTAATATAAATTTTTGCCTGAAAATTCTAAAATAATAATATTGTTTCATAGTGCCATTGGTACCAATATGGGGCCAGTATTTATTCTACCGAATAAAAGATAGAAAATGTTACCTTTTCTTGGCCCACATTCAATTTTACAAAGAAAATGGCTAGTTTTTTAAATCGAGTACCATGTATATTTTTGATTAGAACGCTTTCTCACGGTGATATATCATTGTGTTACCACTATAAGGGTTATGGGTATATCTTCAATATTAAGGAGATATGAGGAAAATTTTGTATGAGTTCCACCCTATTAGCTCTGGTGTTTCTTTCTAGTCAAAAATAGCATGCAATAAAGTTTCAAGATTTTTTAAGGATATTTTGAAAATCCCACCAAGACAATTGAAGCTATTTTTATAACTTTTTTATAAACTATTTTTGAATAGTCAGAAATAACGGAGGTAGGACATAAAGTTTCCTTCATATCTCGTAGTATTAGAGATTGATGGGTCTATCTCCAATCTTTGTATTTGTAGAGCGAGCGTTGTTCTATCCAAATGTGTAAAAATTGATAGTGTTCAATTAAAAATAATAATAATAATAATAAAATTAATAACTGCAGCCATTTTGATTTTCATTGATTTTTTATATGACTTTCAAAATCTACATAAAACGTCCTATAGCTTTTACATTTATAATTTTTTCGTAATAATAAAAATAACAAAATTAGAGGCGGTGGGAATTCTCACAAAATCACCCTGTACATGTACAGGGTGATCATCTTAAGTGCCTCACTCGATTTCATTGCTTTATTTTTCACCTAGGAAAAAAATGTTCAAAACTGCATTTTTTTCTGAGCAGTCCAAATTCGAAAAGAAAAAACAATTGAACGTCAAATAAAAAAGTTATGGCCGAAAAATGAAGAATAAACAAATTAACACCCTGTATGTTAATGTTAAAATGAACATGTGATAATCCACTGATTATAAATGTGTACCACATTCATATTTTTCACTTCCAATTTAACCAGAAATTACTTTAACTCTTTTAATTTACATGATACACCCTATATATTCAGCTGAATTTAGAGAAAATTTCTTTCTAAATAAAGCAATATATAATATACAATCATTAACTTTCATACTTAATACAATACTTAATTAGTGTTATAAATTTAAAATAACACACACGTGTATCTTTTGAAACAAGGTCATATTTATGAAAATAAATAAAAGCATAAATAATTTATTTATTTCAGAAATTAAAGTAATTCCATAAATTTTATTTAGAACAAATGTTCGAAAACATTATCATTTTACTGCAGAGTGGCGAAGGTGTTTGATCAAATTCTCTCTGCATCTGCGTAACATAATGGGGTTGTTAATTATATTTCTTGTTGAATTTTTAATTTAACCAAACGCCTTTGCCGCCGTTTGCACAAAATAGTAATATTTTCGAACATTTATTGTAAATAAAATATAAGAAATATTTTAATTTTTTGAATAAATAAATTATTTTAATGTTTTATTTGTTTTCATAGATGACTGTTTTAAAAGGTATATTGGTGTTATTTTAAACCCCAATCTCTTATTAAATATGAAAGAAAATGATAACATGTTATATATTGCTGAATTCAGTTTGAAATTTTTCTTTAAACTAAACTCAGTATACAGGGTGTGACTTAAAATAAAAAAGTTGAGGTTATTTCCGGTTAAACCAGAAACGAAAAATATGTATGTGATACACATTTATAATGAGTGGAATATCATATGTCCATTTCTCTATTTGGTCACAAGTCTTTTATTTCATGTTCAACTGTTTTTTTTGTTTTCGATCTGGATTCATCAGAAATACAAAAGTATAATTGGAATTTTTTTCCTAGGTAAATAATGAAGTAATGAAATACTTCTTCTAAAGGATATTTTTCAATCATCCCTTATCGGTAAATTGGGTGAAATGAGCAACCCCTATTTTTTTTATTTGAACTTAAGCCGAATTTTATCATATAAAAATGTGTCTTGAAAAGATTGATTCATTTAGAAACTTTTTTGTCTATTTTAATTTTTTCATAGAACTGACAGTTTTTGAATAAAAAAATAGAATATCTCAATTCATATTGCATTATTTAATAAAATGGAAAATGCGTTGTAGGCTGCTGTCAAATAATCTTTATTCGTTCTGAGCTCAAGTTAAGCATCACTTTAGCCTACTAGACATTTTCAATTTTATTAAATAATGCAATTTCCCAGATGTGGATCGAGAATATTTCATATTTTTAATCAAAAACTGTCATTTCTATGAAAAAATAGACAAGAAAGTTTTTAATAAGGCAAGTTTTTCGGGGTACATTTTTATATGATAAAATTCGGGTCCATTAAAAAGTTTAAACAAAAAATAAAATGAGATTCCTAATTTCAACCATATTGTACTGATAGGGGATGGTTGAAAATAAATCCTCTAGAGACGTTCTAATTAGTAGAAAATCTCTACCAAAATTGATATTTTATCTTTTTTTCAAATTTGAGAAAAAAATTAAAAACCTAATTTTAGCCTACATCTTTGGAGGGGCATAACTCTTTAACGAAACGTTTCCGGACATACTTCCAAAGGAAACTTTTCCTATTTCGAAATCCTAATCCAGATTTTAAATACCTTTCTTCAAGGGGGTGATATAACTTTAAAAAATAAGTTGAGTTTTGTCTTAAGATGTAAAATTTAAATTTGAACCATTTAATAATTTCATAACGTTACATATTTTGTCAAATTTTTATCTAAATATCATGATTTATTGGGGTAGTTGCAGGAGAGGTGGGGGTGAATTTTCGCTATACTTTTTTTGTCTTATTTTTTAACATTTAAACCGGAAAAAGGCACCAGTGTTAAAAACTGCATAAATAAGTTGCTCTTACTAAATTTCGATAGAGGCCATCGGTTTGGAGTTTTTGTATTTTAATATTGCAATACAGGATAGGTATGCAATATTGGAAGGTAACTACATAGTGATATTTCAAAATCTTATGAGCTTTGACCTTCATATGC
The DNA here is from genome assembly GCA_029963845.1 of Rhamnusium bicolor. Classification (NCBI taxonomy): domain Eukaryota; kingdom Metazoa; phylum Arthropoda; class Insecta; order Coleoptera; family Cerambycidae; genus Rhamnusium; species Rhamnusium bicolor. The sequence continues at coordinate 102,663 of JANEYF010003336.1, read as the reverse complement.
GCAGAGGCATAACTCCACTTATACCGTGGAATAAGCTCCGGCTTTTTGCGCATTTCACGGTTCATAAGATTTTGAAACACCTCTACCTCTACAAAAAAATTCCACAACATTTTCAACTATTGTTTTGTAGAGCAATTTAAAATATCTCTTTACGCAATGAAGCATGTAATTTAACAAATGATTATAAATAACCAATTTATTTATTTTTCTCGATCATTCTCTGAACTTAAGACAAACTTTAAATAATATTAATTAGAAAATTATTGTAAAAAAATTTTTTTTGTCCTTAAATTCCATTATTGCATACTTATCCTGAATTGCAATATTAAAATACAAATAACTTCAAAATGATGGCTCCTATCGAAATTTAGTAAGAACATATTTTTCATGCAGTTTTCAACACTGGCGCAATTTTTTGTTTTAAATATTTAAAAGAAAATAAGACAAAAAAATTTTAGCAAAAATTCACACATCCCCCTTGTGAGTACCTCCTACAAATCATGATGTTTAGATAATAATTTGACAAAATCTGTAACTTTATAAAATTAATAAATGGTCAAAATTTAATTTTTGCAACTTAAGACGTTTCAAATTTATTAGCAAATAACTGTGTGGTACTTACCCCTTTTAAGGGGTTATAGCTCCCTTATGAACTGATTTAAGGCAAATGTTCATATACAAAACTCAACTTATTTATTCTAGTTCTATCACCTCCTTAAAGGAAGATACTTAATTATGGGACACCCTGTATAATTGGAAAAATTAAGTTGTGCATTACGTAAATATCCTCATTAAGTATTGGAGTTTTTTATCAGTATTTTTTATATATATTAATGATTTATACATATTTATCAGTCATTATGATAGTTCTTTTTTTATCTAAAATAACAATAACAAAATTATTATCTTTATCAACTTTAAAAAAAAAAATGCATTTCTTATAATTTTTCTTTTACGGTTTTTTACATTCTATTGATATTACTATTTCTATTAGTATTACTATACTATTACTATTACTATACCATATGTCTAGAGCCAAGTGTGGCCAGTTAGAAAAAGAATACGAGCGATGGCTGCGAACTAGGATGGAATGAGATGGAATAGGTCACGCCCAGCGAACATAGGGACAGGCTCTGTCTATGCCTCACCAGCCAGCTACAATACACTCACACTGTTACGTCCATCTCGCTTGTTCAATCGGTCTTTGTTAACAGTTGGCCACATTAGCCGTTTTACACACGGTATACTATTATTACTACAATTTAGGAAATTAATTATTTAAAATCCACGAGCGAGCAATATTATGCCAAAATAAAATATTGGCGAATTCTGAATGATTTTGGACAATTAAATAAATTCTCTGCATTTTGATTATGGATGTTATTTTTTTTTTAATATAAAATGATATGGTTTACAGTAATATGTATTTTTTTTACTCTAGGGAATTCTCAAGGATAAAAGCAAATATCCAACCTTAACAAGGATGTCGTATTGCCAGTGTCGATTAAAAATAGTATTTTCCAGCATATTTAAGCAATTTGGATGGAAACACATAGCTCTTATTTTAGACAGATCTGATCTTTTTTCCCTGACAGTGGGTAAGTAAATTAAAGTAAAAAAGAACTGTTACCTAAATGTTTTTCGCTTCAATTTTAAATACACTCAACAACTTCTTCAATCTTTTTTTAAATATATAAAGAAAATTTGCTTTTTAAATATTTCAAAATTTATTAAATAGCTCATATTTCGGCTTTTTTAAGCCTTTGTTAAGACTACAGAGTCACGGCGAGTGAATAGTAAAATTTGTGTTCATTACTTTATACACTGACCGGCACAAGAAGGGGGCAAGTGAGCAAGAAAAATAGGTATGTTTTTGATTAAACTTTTTTTTCAGTGTACACAAAATATGTAGAATCATTTGTTTTGCAGTCTTTTTGTTAATTTTTTCTTCCCATTTTTTCTTTTCCTTATCAATTTAAAAATTGATGAATTTTAACATTATTAATCGCTTTGAGAAATCATTCTTTAGTATTGGCTTGCATTCTGCCGATTGTTTTAAGTGCTGGTAATTTTCGAAAATTCTCTTCTAATCGGAAGATTCCGCAAAGACTAGTTGCTTTAATTGATGTTGGCTTTAGCATCCGCGAACTCGCTGAAAAATTGGGTTTTCCTAGATCCAGTGTCCACAGGGCAGTTGTTCGCTTTCGAGAAACCGGCGAATACCGCGGAAAGCTGGGATCTGAAAGAAATCAAAGCACAACTCCCCGCGATGATCGATTCATCGTGATTTTTATTATGCGAGATCGACATATGACTGCTGTTCAAGTAAGGAATAAACTGCATGAAGTGCGCCAAGTCAATGTCAGCGATAAAACTGTTAGAAGAAGGTTAGTTGAAGCAAATTTATCTGCTAGAAGATCAGCAGCAGGCTCCAAGCTTCTCCAGAATGATCGTGTGGCCAGGCTTAATTTTGGATGCGAACATTTCAATGAGGGCTATCGTTTTTAGGCTCACCAGTTGGCGCCATCGGCGAGTAAGGTAGCTGTCAAATGTTATTGTTAGGCGCGAAACAAGTTTATAGGGTTTTATTATAATTATTTCGTAAACCAGTAAATAAAAAAATTTGTTAATTATGCCTCAGTGTTGTGCAGTTCCATTTTGTTCGGAAACAAAAAGGCGGGCATATGTTTCTGAGAGACAAAACTCGCCTAAAACAGTGGTTGGTAGGGATAATTTTAATCCTTCGAAACATTAGTGTGTTTGTAAGAAACATTTTAATCTTGACGATTATCGTTACCAAAGGAGCCTACTACAGAAAATCGTAAGTAATAATCATGAACATTCGTTGTTTTCATCATGATCATACTTGATATAACCAGACACATCTGATAGGTACAATAATTCACTACTGAGAAAGTAAATTACTACTTTCCTCTTCTGTCATCATTGTGTTAAATGTTTTTCAGCTAATTTTTATAAAAATTACTAAAAACCCGCGTTAAAAAGCCATAATAAACATTAACGTTCAGTGACGCTTACCTTACCCTACACCTGTAGCGGTAGCTCTCATTGGAGTATTGGGCAGTGGAGCAATGTTCTTTTCTCCGATGACTCCCGATTTGCCCAGATGAACGAGAGATAGTGTGAAGAAGGCGAGGAGAAAGATATGCGCGATGTAACTTTAGTGAAAGGTTGAGCTTCGGTGGTGGGTCTGTAGTGGTGTGGGCTGACATTTCTTACTGGGATCACAAAGATGTTGTGTTTCTAGATTCAGGTACTTTAACACCTAGAAGGTACATTAATGTCATTTTGGAAGAGGATGTGGTGGTTTTTGCGGGGTTTATTGGTGAGTAATTTCTTTTAATGCACGATAATGTTTACCCGCACGTGCCAGAATTGTTAGATACTACCTCCATAACGTCGATATTGCAGCCCTAAACTGGCAAGCACGTAGTCCTGACCGAAATCCCATAGAACACGTAAGGGATATGCTGGAAATATGAATCAGACAACTTCGTGGACAGTTATTAACACTGCAGCAACTTACGGATGCACTACAAGAAGTGTGGGATAACATTCCTCAAGAGGCCATCCAACACGTAATTGGAGGCATACAACGTAGACCTGAATGTGTAATCAGAGCTAGGGAAGTAATACTTGTTATTAGACATTTCATTTTATAATTGCCTATTCTCGTCGGACAGTTCTATCCTAAAAATTGAAATTCGTTTAAAATAACTATGTTTTTAAGCGAAACTGCTTAGAAAAGACACCATGAAACAATTTTATACGTCTTGTTTATACTGAGAAAAATTTTAATTAAAAATATACCAAGTTTTCTTGCCGCCCCACTTTTTGTGCCGGTCAGTGTGTAACAGATCTAGTACCTACTATAAAACTGTAGTAAAATATATTCTTATTACTTGAACATTTTTGTGTTATTTAAATCTAAAATATTTTAACTAATTGTTCTAATAAATCAAGTTTCTTTCCTTTCTTTTTCGAATGGAGCAGTTGAACATTATTCAAATCTATGAAATGATTGTTTTTTATACAATGTGTTGATATGCCTGTGCTATATGCAGTATTTACGATGATTTTCTATGTTCCTCTAATCGCTTTTTTATACCTCGTCCAGTTTGTCCAATGTATATAACTTGTTGCTTGTATCTTTGCGCGTGCGTCACACTCACAAACTGTATGAAGTAAGTAAATTGAAGGTCATCTTTACTTTTGAGCAGTGGTGTGTACTGGAGAACAATATTTTTTATGTAAACCAACACTGAGATAGAGCATACTCTAAATTTCACCGGCCGCTGTTGAGCAAACATTGTGGTATATATTGTCTTTGTTCTAAGTGCCGATAACACTCTGTGTATCATTTTTTGGTAAATGTTAATGAACATTTAAGAAGTCAATAAAATAACATCATAATATTTGATGGCACGTTTATGGTTATTCCCCAATAAATTTTTAAATATATTAATTGTCCAAATTTTAAATTCTACAAATAAGGCAATCAACTAGATTATGTCACTATTTTATTAATTTTGTTTAAATACTCCACAGTAATTAAGCATCTTTATTCTTTTGGACCAGAAACACATTCATCGAAAAATTAATGATCCGTGTAAGGCTGGACTCGCTTAAAATTCCAAAATTAAGTACATTTTATTTAAATTTGTTATTCACATTACGTACATCATTTTTGAAATACAAAAATAAAAAATGTTACATATCCATTAAAAAATTGGATACCATTGAAAATGTCGTGTGATTTGGTATACGGCGATTTGAAAAATGTCACACTCTACACTCTTGCAACTCTTCCATTTTCCTTGCAAAAACCATACACAACAATACAATCTTAACAAAATTTGCGTATGTACATGATATATAGAAACACCCTGTATATGTATATATATATATATATATATATATATATATATATATATATATATATATATATATATATATATATATATATCGGCCCCCCCCCCCCCCCCCCCCCCCCCCCCCCCCCCCGGGGCCCCCCCCCCAAAAAACAAAAAAAAAAAAAAAAAAAAAAAAAAAAAAAAAAAAAAAAATATATATATATATATATATATATGTCGTTCAGACAACCAAGGTGCCCTCTCAGGGCCTATCACCTACGCGGGAGTATACCCGGAAAACGAATTTAACATATATATATATATATATATATATATATATATATATATATATATATATATATATATATATATATATATATATATATATATATATATATATATATATATATATATATGTATATATGTATATATAACTAATTTTATTATTTTTTCTAACGTTTCGGTTTATTACACCAGAGAACTACAATTAATACAATATTTTAAAAACATAGTTATGGTAATTTTACGTTACATACTTACACTATTAAATATTAGATATTTGTTTTAAAAATTTTTTTACATGTTATTAGATCTATCAATCTAATAACATGTAAAAAAAATGAAAAAAATTAAAATAAAAAAAATAAAACAAAATAAGAAAAATAAAAAAAATTAAAACAAATAGGTACCTAATTTTTAATAGTGTAAGTAAATTGTAATGTAAAATAACCATAACTATGTTTTTAAAATATTGTATTAATCGTAGTTCTCTGATGATTGTGTAATAAACCGAAACGTTAGAAAAAAAAAATAATAAAATTTGTTATACCTGACCGAAATCCCCACAAAAAAAAATATCAGATATTATTTGATATTAACGGTCAAGAAAAAAAAAAATATATATATATATATATATATATATATATATATATATATATATATATATATATATATATATATATATATATATATATATATATATATATATATATATATATATATATATATATATATATATATATATATATATATATATATATATATATATATATATATATATATATTATATATATATATATATATATATATATATATATATATATATATATATATATATATATATATATATATATATATATATATATATATATATATTTATATATATATATATATCTCTAAGTCGAAAAAAACCACGATTACTATACTTCCTTCTATTAGGTAAAAGAAAGTAATATATTAAGTATAAAAAAAATAAGAAAAAGAGGAGTTATGTGCGTTTGTTTATAAAATTGTGATTTGTCTCGTCACACCACGACGAGGTGGCCGAGTGGTTAAGGCGTTGGACTGCTAATCCAATGGGCTCTGCCCGCGTGGGTTCGAATCCCATCCTCGTCGGTCCCTTTTTTCTTTTTTTAAACAAGTACATGATTTGTTGAATTTTATATATTATACAAATTTCACTATACATTACATTTCGTTGCATATTACATACAGTTATCAATAAATTAACAATTACACTTTTGGAACTATTTCTCTTTTTTTAAATATGTAGATATCTATCATAATGATCACGATCAGTTAACTAATTGTGAAAAAACAACAAACAAGTGACACAATTACCATATTTAATTTGTGAAAATTGATTTTTTATCATTACAAATAATATTGTTTACATACACATATACTTATAACACTGTATTTAGCCAAACATACAGCATATGTCAGGATGGCCGAGCGGTCTAAGGCGCCAGACTCAAGGTTTACCTTGCCTACTCTGTGGGTTTGTGAGTGTTCTGGTCCACTCTGTGGGCGTGGGTTCGAATCCCACTTCTGACATTCTTTTTTTTTTTTTAATCTTATTATATACCAACTCATTTTGCATTGTAGTACAAATTTTATTAAACCATCTATAATTTACTTCTTCAAAAATGGAAATTGAATAAATTGCTAGTAAATCTTAAGGAATTAAAATGTTACCGTGTTTAATTCGGTACTGGTCACACAACACTCGAAAAATAAAAATATTTTCAATAAACCAAAATGCTAAATAAGAAATGAAATAAAGGTGAATTAAGTTGATAAAAAAAATTAATGATAAAGAAACCATAATTATTCAAATTTTCTATTTTGTCCTGTGGACTTTTACCTATAGTTTTAACATCCAATAAAAAAATAAAATATATAACGGTTACGTCAAATAAATTATGCATGTATATTTAAAATTAAGAAAAAAAAGTCAAATCATATTAAAATTTAAAAATAATGCCCCGGGTGAGGATCGAACTCACGACCTTAAGATTATGAGACTTACGCGCTGCCTACTGCGCTACCGAGGCTTCCTACATAGTTGTTTTATCCAGTATATAGATGTGGGAAATTTATTATAGGTATACATATACAAATTTAATTAATTCAAATTTTTTATACTGTAATGAGTGACTCAATTACAGAAATGGAATAAGCCTCTAGCCATCGATTCATTCATTTTATTAATATGTACAGTTTATAGCAACATTGTTTTATAGGTGTGGCCCAGAGCCTGGCTAAATATTTAGATGCTTGCCAAAATGTAGGGGATCACAAATACTATTGTTGTCGTAATTTTTTCGCTAATAAAATAATGGTTTCCCTCAATTAAAGGATTGTGTTGAATCTCGTTTTTTATTAAATATACATATACATATTTTTTTCTTTTCTTGACCTTGATATCAAATTATATTTGATGTATTTTTTTGGAATTTTAGATCAGATATACACGATTAAACCATCATCAGAGAAACTATTAATTAGGAGTTTATTTTAAATTTTATTACACTAGGTGTTATTTGTTTGCCTGTTTTAACGCAACTCATTGTCGGTTTCGTTAAAACAGGCAAACAAATAACACTTAATATGTAAAAAAAATTTAAAATAAGCTCCTAATTAATTTTTTCTCTGATGACGGTTTAATAAACCGAAACGTTAGACAAAATTTACGTATATATCTGACCAAAAATCAAAAAAAATACTATCAAATATGTTATTTATTAATATAACTTCTTTCATGTCCTCAAATTCTTTTTTGTAAACGTTATTTTTATCTGCGCAATATAGGTATACTTTAGGACATGTACCACTATATAGATTCCAATTATTTCTTCTTTTTCATTTCTATATTTCGTTATTTTTAATAAATTAAAAGTATTGTTTGTTTTATGTACAGTTTTTATATTATGATTTTTATTTCATAAGTTCATAATTATGATAAAATGATATACATACCGGGTGTTAACGAGATCATGTATCAGCCCGCCATTTTAAAAATTAGAATCAATTTTCAAATATAAAACACACGTTCGTCATAATTTAAGCTTTAAATTGGTGTATAAGTATAACAGATTTCATTATAAATGAATTGTGGTAAATTTAAAACTTTGGTCTCGTATGAATATTATATATTAATCTAAAGCATTAAAATAATTTGCAAATAAACTAAGTTGGCTTTTGAAATAAATAAGAATCACATAATATTATTTGAACTGTCAGTTTTTAAATAACTAATTGATTGTTGCTCCTTTACGTTTACCGTTTCAATATCTATTAAAAATGTACACATAAAGTAAAAATTCGACATGTTAATTTACAGCGAATTTCGGAAAAATTCCAGAGCTGCGCTGCAATAAACTAATGACAACGTTTTTCAGAAGATACACGCCGCAAAATTATTTCATAAGATTAAAAGTTCAGTTTAGAAAAATTGACCTGGTAAATGGTGAAAATGAAGGGGTAATTATAAACGAGGAGCCTGAAGTATAGTTTATCCAATGTCAGTTTAAAATATTATAAATTCAACGTCAGTGTTACGTGTATAATTAACGATTTTTAAAATATTGTAGGGCATGTATTGAAAAGCCTTGAAAAGTAAGTTACGCGCACCTATGGAAGGCATGCTTTCGAGGTCAGTTTACAAAGGAATGCCGCGCTGTTGTTTTTTATATCGTTTTAAACTGACATTGGAGAAACTATAAATGTATTATCCCTTATTGAAATGGTGATGAGTTAAATATTACCCACGAATCTGCAAGAAGGATTTTAACGAAACACAATTACAAAAACTTTAAGTATTAAATAAATTAACATTTATGGAAACGATTTTGAAAGAAGAGTGATATTTTGTGACTGGGCTATAACTAACATTAGAAGAAATAATGATTTTGCCAGGCAAATACTATTTTCTGATGAATCAGATTTACAAATCTGGGATTACTCAACCGGCAAAATACTAGATACTGGACACAAAAAAATCAACACCTCCTTAGAAAACGAAACCAGCAGGACAGATTTGGTTTTCATATTTCGTTGGACATATTTGGTAATGTGTTGCCGCCTCCAATAATTTTTGATGGTCAATTGACTTCCGAGAAATATATGGAATTTTTGACTAATATTAACAATTGATTTATAAAATCAATTTCCAAGAGAGGCCAGAGATAGACTATTTTTTCAGCAGGATGGGGCACCACCTCATAATGCCTCTGAATAGTCACCAACTATTTAGATGCGAATTATGAACATCAATGGATTGGTACAAATGGACCGGTCAGGTGGCCTCCCAGGTCACCTGACATAACACTAATGGACTTCCATATTTGGGGTTTTCTGAAAGATAGAGTCTACATTTTACAGTCAGCCACTCGGGAAGAACTAGAAGCAAGAGTCAGAAGAACTATAAATGATATAACTCCACAAGAGTTGGATAATTGTTTGAGGGAAAAATTAATTTATACATACATGAGGCGGGGCGTCATTTTTAACAATTAATATAAATTCAAGGTATTTGTGTTCACTTCATTGACAAGATAAAATATCTGATGTGGCCAGCACATAACTTTCTTATACCACTATATATCATCCTGATGTAAAAAAATCATTATATTTAATTCTTCACTTACCTCAATTAAATTTTAATAGCGTACCTTGAAATGTTTCATTAAATTTTTTAAATAATTATTTATCAGCGTCATTCGATACTGTCAATAATAATTCATGTCATATATTCTAATAATTTTCTCTTATTGATATTGACACTTTTGTCATATTCTTGATGAAAGATTATAAATCATGTCTACTATATCAAGCGAATAAAATATATTTTCCAAGTACTTAAATAAGGCTGATGTAAATTGAAATTTTGTACGCATTTGACCTCATAAAATGGGATTAGGATAAATCTGGCAGTTTGACATTTGAAATATCTAATTTAGTTACAAAAATGTCAATATCAATAAGAAGAAATTATTAAAATATATGACATGAATTAATTATTATTGACAGTATCGAAGGACGCTGATAATTAATTATTAAAAAAAATTTTATGAAACATTTCAAGGGTACGTTTTTAAAATTTAATTGAGGTAACTGAAGAATTGAACAGAATGATTTTTTTTAGATCAGTATAATATATACAGGTATAAGAAATTTATGTGCTGGCCACATCAGATATTTTCATTATAATTCTTCAAAATTCATCCAGAAATGCAATAAAAATTTTTAATTTTTTTCCCGAAATTATACCTTTTTACTTCTTTCATTCATTATGTCTCTTCTCGTGGTACCACATTCAGCAAATTTAATATGTCACCTAAAATATTGTTGACAATCTTAACTGCCAAATTTGGGATGTCTCCCATTAGTATTTTTGAGTTATCGCGGCAGGGACCGCTCTGGCGCATATGCCGACCCGTACAAAAAAAAATTGCCACCCCTTTTAAAGTTATTCTTTCTTAATACAGGATGGTTTTAATTTGCAATAAAAACATATATTTAAAAAGGAACAAGTAGGTATCAAAACTTAACATTTGGTACACTGTCGTCTTGTCAACACATAACCACAGCCATGTATTTTTTAATACACATTTGATCTTATTTACAATGTTTGCGCCTACAATTGGTACATAGTTACGCAACGTTGCGCGACTTGGTAACGTCACTTGGGGATTATATTTATTCCAGAACTCCCGAAATGGTTGTTTATCGAGTATATACAGCGGAACATCACAGGCAATCAGCACTAACAGTAAATCGAATATAAACTGTGTTCGAAGGCAGTCAATTTTTTTACTTTTATGCTGCACACTATTTCCTTGACGTCTACAATCATATTTATCCCAGCACATCAGGTCTGTCTCGCATACCTTACAAATATGGTATGGCTGTTTTTTACCCTTGCGCACGTCTGACATATTTTATTATTAAATTAATATCAAGAATAAAATACAACAAATAAAATTATCAACAATACAACGACATAAAATACAACTGAGAGACATAAATTAGCGTGTAAACACTAAGACACCCAACAATGGACTAGTCTTGCGGCTCGCTCGATTTGTCCGCCAGCCGGTCATTGCCTCATCAGATACCTGCTGTTGCACCACTGAATAGTCGCACGACTTGCCAACTCTATTTATATAAAATTAATGTCATGTTTACTGCAAAGCTCTTATTTTGTGGAAAAAGTATGCAATATTTATGTGAAATTTATGTAAAATGTGAAAATTATTTGGTCAGCCTGTATGTTTTTCTTCACTGTAGGTAAAATTTTGGAACATGGTTTGAAAAGAGGGGCTTACTTGCCTTTGTGCGAGAATTAGATGGCAATGAAAATGACTCGATCGATAATTATTTACGAGATGCAAGTATGTATGCAAGAGGTAAGTGGATAATTATGAAATATAACTTGTAAAATCCTAGTTCGTTCTATTAAAATTAGTAATCAGTAAACATTATATAAATTAAATATACCAATATTTTAATTATCAAAAGACAATTTATTACAATTAATATAGGTTCTTTATAAAAATAATTGCAAAATTAATGAAAAAAAAAATTATTTCTTACTGGCAAAATAAACAAATCTTCATTAGATATTTTTCAATAATAACGTATTTGTAATTATTATTTTTCAGTAGTCATTTTAAGCGTTAGAGGTTCTTTGGTGCGAAAATTCATGCTTTCTGCTCATGTGTTAGGAATGACTAAGGGAGACTGGACATTTTTAGATGTAGAAATTTTTCCAGTAAGTATAATGACAAAAGAGTATTATCATTTTTTATACAAATTAGTTTAATCAAAATGGAATGCCATTTTTTCTTGTACTGAGTTGGCGATTATATTATGAAACTACAGAAATGCTGAAAATTTTATTTCATAGTTTCTTAATATTTCTTAATAGTCTGAATATTTAAATTTCAATTTATTGTATTTATTTGGCAAATTTATTTACTACATTTTATTATTTTAGACGCTATACAAGGTGTTTGAAACACACACATCAGAAATTTCGAGAATGGACCTACAATTAAAACAAGAAAAAAAGTTGCTAGGAACTAGGATCCAAGGTTAACTACGAGCTTTATAAATACATTAAAAAAAAAATCTAACCTCGTAGATGCGATGTTAGTTGAAAATTAATTAAAATGTCGCTAAAACCTCTTACATATTAATTATTATTATATTATCCTAAACTCTTGCCAAAGAGCTATTTCGTTTTTTTTTTAGTTGCCATCTATGTACTATTAGCATCAAATGATTTTTCAATCAACACATTTCAAAGGGTGTAACCTCCTTAGGAGGCATTTCCCTGACTCATGTTTATAGCAACTGTTCTCTTGTTTTGATAATAGAATCATCTCTCGAATTCTACTGATTTTTCGAACACCCTGTATTAATGTGGTAAACCGTTTAAAATTTTCATTTGCTCACTCATATATTTTTAATCGCTTGTTGATAAGAAAGCCTTGAAAGCAGAAATTTTGCGATTTGCGACCACATCTGCACAGATATTAACATTATATTTGGTACGTAGAAAATCGTCATCATGTCACCTACGACGTCTGGCCGCTTATGTTATTTGTGACTAACGTAAAAAATAGACAGACACGTTTTAACAACGTCCATCCGACTTCTATACATGACTGTGAACGTTGGTGTAGGCTTTTGGTTTATTATTGATGTTGCGGAAACGTCGTCATAAACCTTAATTATTAGCGTATAGATAAGTTATTCGTTTTACGGACAATGCATCATGGTGTGATCAGCTGATGCGTGCATAATAAAGAGGGTAGATGAAGGTCGAACTTATCCAGCGAATTGGTGCAAAGCGGGTCAGCAACATCTGGACGTGTCGCATGTCGGGCGAAAGTTAAGATGCTGCTTGGACTGTCAATGGTATGAAAATTTCTTTACGTCCCACATTTTCTTAGATTTTCTCCGCAAATCTTCCTTGACATATGCTGAGTGTTTATTATATTTTTTAATTTTTTTTAAAGATTCAATTAATATTGCCTTATAAATCATCAGTCGTCACACATTCCCTAATTACAGATTAAATACCTCAACTGAAATCATCATCGTATTCGTTGTAGCATCCATATCATAAGTCTTTGAATTTTTAATACTCTTCTCTCTCTTGTAACTACTTTCCAGGCACTACTAAAGACATCCATTTAACCTTAAAACACTCCCTCTCAACATTCCGTTACTTTACTACCTTCATTACACGCTCCAGTTGCTCCATTATCAGTTACTTTTAAGTCCATTTTATGTTATTATCGTCATCTTACTTTACTTTTCTACTTTTCTATTCCCCTCCAAATGATTATATTTTTCTTTGATCTGTTCCGTCTTTTCTTCATATTCGCTTTTTATTTTTGTAAGATTTATTTTCAGTTGGTCATTCTACTATTCTCTGCTCTAATTTTACCAGCCACATCTACTCTGCATTTTTCAAAGCTCTTTATAGTTGTTAGTAAAATAAGCAAGGTTATTAAGTTTAACTGTAATATTATCACATCATTTCATTATAACAATTAATGCATAGCTTAGTCAGTAGATATAACTGAAATCAGTGCCCACAATTACCATGATTGTCCATCATATTATAGACTCCATATTGCAAATTGAATACTATTGACTGCTAATTATTCTTATAAACAAATAAGCCATGTTATCATTGTTATATTATATTAAATATAATATGGTTTGTTCCTGCAGACTGAAGACTTTTTTGTACAAACATTTTAGTCAAGTCTGCCAATGACTCATTTGAAAGAAAAATTTAATATGTTCGCCAAATTGATAAAAGACTCTAGTTTTCTAAAGGAATCAAAATTAAAACCTCTATCCGGAATTATCTGCATTCAACATGAGGGGAAAAATGTCTGTCAGATAAGTTGTAGGCAGACTGAATGGTATTTTTCGATAAACTTCAAATTGTTTCAGACAATCAATGAAAATTAATATAATCATTCTGTTTTTCATTTTGATTCAAAATTCCATTTAGTAAAATATTGCTTCCATCTTTTATAAAATATTATTTTGAGTAGTATTTAATTCAGCAACATATTAATCAAATTTTTATATTAAAGGGGTCTTATTGGGGAGATCACGATTGGAAGGCTGGTGATTCCGAGGATTCTGTTGCGAGAAAGGCCTATGAAGCTTTGTTAAGAGTTTCCCTTCTTCAACCAACTAGTGACAAGTTTCAAGATTTTGCCGATAAAGTGAAACAAAGGTCTTTAGATTACTATAACTACACCATTAGTGAGGGCGAAGAGGTAGGTGTATAAAACAAAACAGTAAAACACCAGCCTATAACTTTTAAATTTGCTGTGGCAATTTATTTTAAAACAATAATAAATATAGGAAATCTGTATTCACTGCCATATTGAAAAAGAGATGTCAAAAATAGATCTTTCTTTAAGATGTGTTGCATGGAGCTTCAGGAAATGTCCAATTGCTGCGAACGGTAACGAATTACGATCCTTGGATTTTAAGCTACATTTTTACTCAGTCTAGTGATATTTTCGTTTGAACGAACACTATGAGCACGCACTTGTCTCATTAGTAATGAGTCACTACATCAAGAAGCGAGTCGTACGCCTGGAATTTACTGATTAGGTTGCGAACTGTGGTGTCAATTGGGTTTCGATAAAAATAACACGAAATTTGTGAATTTTATTTGCAACTGAATGCGAATTTTTATAAAAGGTTTGGACGATTTTTATACGTGAAACACTACATGATTAAATAGCCTAGTCTCTTGATGATGACAGATGCCAAATATGCCTAACCATTCTAGTTTACAGTTCAAAAATGGCGCAAAATTCAAATCCCCAAGTTCAAAATGGGACACCTTTTATCTCGCTTATGTTGCACCTCCTTCAGACTTACTCCCGGTGCAGGGGCACCGCGCGACGGCACCGGCCTAGTTACGACGCTGGTTTTAATATAGGTAATTTTAACACGAAATCACACAGATTTGTTACAATTTACTGACCTAGTAAATTAATGGCCATATCGTCGTTGTTGTAGTCGACAGATTAATGACATCACATTTTAAATAAACAAATGAAATGTAAGGATTTCACAATATTTTAACATAGTTATTTGAGAATTGACGTAATAAAAGTCAACCAAAAACCAAAATCAAACATAAGTACACGTTTTATTTCTGTTGCAGGTAAATTTCGTTATCGGAGCATTTTATGATGGAGTCTACCTTCTTGGTATGGCACTGAATGAGACCTTATGGGAAGGAGGAGATATTAGAGACGGTCTAAATATAACAACTCGCATGTGGAATAGAGATTTCCTCGGTAATAAATATCTATAATTTTTACAATATGTGTTATATCAAAAAATGAATATATCTTTTTCTTACTAGTCATAGTAGAATTTTGACGTTTGGACACTATTAACGTACACACATAAATACAATTTGAAAGAATTACGGAATTTAAAATTTCTTATATAAAGTTTAAATTGATTTCTCTAATTAATTGTAAAATAATTAAGCTTCTAATTTTAACGTTTTTAGGTATAACAGGCCATGTTCGTATTGACGATAATGGCGACAGAGATGCGGACTATTCAATTTTGGACTTGGATCCAATAACAGGAAAATTTGAAGTAGTAGGCCATTATAATGGTTTGCATAAACTCTATTCACCAGTACCGGGAAAGAAAATACATTGGCCTGGTGGTCGAGAAGGCCCACCTCCTGATGTACCCAAGTGTGGTTTTATGGATAACAGCCCTGATTGTCGAAACCATGGTAATACTTAAAATTATGTTATTTAACTGCTAGATACATTATTTTTCCAATTTCACTAATGCTGCTTTAGAGGCGTACATGATGATCATTTATGGGTCATTTGCATTTGGTGTATTTTTGGCATTTACCACAACGTTAATATGCGTCACATATAAGTAAGTACTAACTCCAAAACTACTAAAATGAGTATTAAAAGGAAGTCTTCAGATGTAGCGTTACTGATACCGCAAACTATCGTATGTTAATAGTACAATATGTTACTAGATACTACCTTTTGCGGTATCAACGACGATATGGTACGATGCCGTTTTATGATGATGTGACAGATTGATAAACTATTATAGTCCGTTGCATTTAGTATCCGTTAAAGAGAAAGCTGTATTTTTTTTACACTTTGATTTCGTAGTTCTAAACAACGTCTCAAGTCCCTGGTGATCCGTTGTATGCACAACTTTTTATGGTGCGTAAGAGGGTTGAAAAAGTGTTTTTGGCGAATATCTCCGTTCCTTTTAATTTTACGAATATGAATGTTAATATAAGATCGAAGGATTAGAAAAAAGATCCTTACTCATTTTGCCATGAGAATTATAGTTGTCGAAAAAACTTGATATACAAGTTTTGACAAGCAAATTATTCGATTCTACTACCCACTGATTTTGCAAAATTATATTTTGAAAAATAAATTTAGGCCAGCACGTCTTAAAACTTACAAAGGGACGATAAGTATAGAAAAGATACTATTAATCGTATATAATTAGTAAGTGTACTCCTCCTTTATTTCGGGGTATCTATGTTTTGGCTGCTAATCGCATTCTTGCTGGAAAACCATACAGTTTTTCGACGTTTATAGACATATTTTGCAATGTTAGAAAATAAAGTCACAATAAAAATGGACAATTCGTGTTGTCGCTTGTTGAAGAAGAAATATATATTTTTTTAAAACCAAAGGAACGGTGGAACAAAAATTTTCTTCTTAAAGTTCTGACAAACATACCGGCAGCAAGAATCATATCTTCTTATTTCTATATGCATTCTCCGGATTTGATACAACATCTCCTTTTTTATAAAGGTAAAACAGCAATTTTGATATTATTAGACAAACGACCGAATGTGAAAGATGCATTTCAAGTTTTCAATCGAAGTGATGCTTCTCGAGAATCAATTTCATCCAATGGAATTCAGTTTTTTCTGGCCATACGTGGTGCTACAATTAAAGAAAATTCCTCGAATTCGTTACTTGTGCTTCTATAAGTTAGCGAGTAAAAATAAATCTATCAAGTTACATTCACTATCACCTACAGCAAAAGCAGCTGAAGAGCACTGTTTCCGAGTATCAGCTGCAGTGGTTGGGCAATGAGTATAACCCTCAAGATTGGGGATTGGTATTAAGAAACAATTTTTTGGAACCAAAAAATACATCAGCACATCCTGCTATATTTTAAATGTGATGTTTTGCAATTGCGCAAAAAGTTGCGGACAACTGTATTTCTGCCGAAACTTGGGACTCAATTGCTTTTCTGTTTGCGGCATTAAATATTCATGATAAAATCGAGGAAAATATAAAAGAAGGAGAAGACGAAAGTGTAGAAGAAGAAGAAGAAAAATGAGAAAAAGGAGAAGTGGAAGAAAGATAAATGTCAGTTCTTGATAACGCATGATTATACTTTGATTATTTATAATTCTGACATATTTATCGCTGAATAAAGCAATTTTAATTGAATATATTACTAAATCACATAAAACCTTTTTCATCAAAAATTCTTTGTTATCTTTTTAATATAGGACTAATTTATAAACTTATTAAGCACAGAACAGAGAAAAATCGAAGTAATTGCTAGCTAGAGTAATAACTTTTACATTAAGTTTTCTCAAAAACTATAACCCATATGATAAAACTTGTAAGGACCTTTTTTTGTAGATAATTTTCTAATCTTTTGAGACGTTGTTTAGAACGACGAAATTAAAGGGTAAAACAAAATTCAGCTTTCTTGGCATTTTTTTAAACGACATATTTTTTATCTAAATGCATTGGACTATACCGTGTGTCCCAAATTTGATGCTCACCATTGCGATCTCGGAAACCATAAGAGCTAAAAGGTTTGTTAAATGTGATGTTTTATCAAATTTTATATTGATTCCAAATCCGTTAAGAAATAAGGCTAACTCAAACTGTTTTTAGGATTCCCAAAAACAAAAACGAAAATTTTGTGATTTCTCTTTTTTAGCTGTAGCCAAGTAATCCTTGGTCAGACAAGTTTTACGCTTTTACATTATTAAATTTGGAGACTAATATTTTGATGTAGAAAGGAATGTTCAATATTCTTTTGTTTTCGAGATATCCGAGATAACTTATGTTTTTCTTATAGCAGCCATATTGGATTTTTAGTTTTTCAGATTGCGCTTAAAAAAGAGATTTAAAATTATGTGTCAGATGCCGAGGAAAAGTCGTTTTTCAAGGGACTAATTTAAGAAAAGTTATCCATCGGTTAACAAAACAAAATAGTAAGCCATGGAAAACAAAAAGTTATATTGATTTCATGGATATACCTAATACCAACCATTATAAAAAATAACAGTAATATTATGGTTACCAGTTTGACATGTTTAAATAATTTTAATTTTCTGTTAAAATACTGAACATAATCGATATGAAGAATTTTTTTACATAGTAGAAGAAATGATAGTAGAGAAGTAAGAAGATTTAATAAAACTGTTTAATGTGACCTCCATTAATCTGAATACATTTCTGGCATCCATGCCTAACTGAGCTAATTGCTCTTCTGGGACTATCGCCATTTATTGCGCCGAAAACGTCCCTAACTCTGTCTTCCAAAATATCGAAAAATTCCGGGCTTTCAAAATCATACACTTCATTTTTCGCCGTATCCCACAAATAAAAATCAGAAAAGGGTTACATCAGACAAACGGGGAGGCCACAATACTGGTCCTGTATTAGAAATCATGCGGTTACAAAAATTTTCCTGTAATATCTGTCTAACAGTATTAGTATTATGTGCAGGACAGCCATTTTGTTGGAACCACAATTCGTTTATTTCTTGTTCTGTAAAAAGCTGTCTTAACTCGGGTAAATTTTGATTTTCTAGAAGTTCACAATAGTCTGCTTCCGTTAAATTCTTGTAAAAAATTGAATGGACCAATTAAATGGCGATCTAAAAATAATAATTAAGGAAAGGGTTATATGCAGATCATAGGAGTAGAATAGGAAGAGAAAAGGTAATACCTATCAAACCGCACCAAACATTGATTGCAAACTTAGTTTGAAATCTTATTTGGGTAGGTAACTACTATGCGAATTTTCTGTAGCCCAGTGGTTATTTATAATTGTGCTTGTTAAAGACTCCACAATTTGTAAAACAACTTTCATATAACTCTCGATTGAAAATCGAATTTCTGATTAAACCAATGACAGAATTCAAGTCTTCTACAAAAATCATTATTGTTTAAAGCTTGGACAATCGTAGGTTTGTCTTTGTGTGATGATATTTCCTTTGTTTTAATATCTTGTGTACAGTTGTCTTAGGAAAATTTGTTTCGCCTGCAATTTGTCGCATTGATATGCGGGGATTATTGTTACAGCTTTGAGAATATTATTTGTGCGGTCAATCTTATCCATATCATACCGGTCTCTTTTCATTATCAAAACTCCCGTAATTTAATAAAGTGTTACAATTCTTCCAAAAATTATTCTATGTGGTTGCATTCTTGTCGGAAATGTTTCTAGATAGGAAGCCGATGCGTTTTGCGAATTTCTGTTAACTTTTAAATAACATTCTAACATATCAAATTTTTCATTTAAGAATTTGTGCGCCATTTTGCAATAATCACACTCTTTAACAGTAATACTAAAGTATTCTTGAACAGTTTACAATAATGCCACTACTATTTAGCAGTGGCGTAACCAGAACTGAATTGAGGGGGGGGGGCCAAAGCCAAGTGATAAAACTAACTGAAAGATGATTTAAGCTTCTGATGATAGATTTTAATCACCTCAAGTAAAGTATAGTGTTCACTGTTTTGGTTTGGTATACGTGGAAACCAATTTAATGTTAATAAAAGTATGAATTAGAAATAAAATGAAAACTTTTATTTATTACAACGTAACGTTTGTATAAACGAAATAACAAAATAAAAATTCTGCAGCAATAAATAAAATATAAAACTTACAAGTAAAACAAATTTGAGCAGGCTTATTGGATTAATAATTAAGAACAGTGACAGTAGTGGCACATTGCAAATAACTTATGAACGAAAAATTAATTCAATTCGTTTGGGGTCTGAATTAGCGTATCTAGTTATAATTTCATCAATGTCAATATCGATATCTCGGTAAATGTTTAAAAGTGATAAGCTATTTAGTCGATTTTCGGAGGTAGTTGAACGTAACTATGTTTTCAGTTTTCTCAACGTTGAAAAACTTCTTTCAGCTTCTGCAGTTGTGACCGGTAAAACACAAACAATTTGCAAAAATATTGAAATATTTGGAAATAGATCTTTATGGTATTTTGACAATGCAGATGCTGCAGTGTTAACAAGTTGCGCATCAGAAATGCTTTCATATGTCCATTTTTGCTTCCATCTTTTAAATAAAAGCAGAGTTGACATAATGTGTTACAATTTTAGCATGTAAGTTAAAGAAGCTAGGTCTAACACCCAACGAAGGTACTTAAAACTTTCTTATTTATTTAAAACGAGATTTAAAATATTGCTCAGTTTTATATTTTGTGTTGAAAACTTAAATATTTATTTATTGCAAAATATGCAAAATTTCAATGTGCAGGTTAATCAATCTAATGCTCAAGATATTTAAAATAATTGCGGTTAAATCTTACCAAAAAAATTTCTTTCCGTTTTTGCTGAGGGGGGAGGGGGAATGCCCCCTCGGCCCCTCCCTGGTTACGCCACTGCTATTTAATGAACAACTGTCAACTAACAGTAATGTTTATTATTTGTTTTAAACCACAGCCTACCAAATTTTACTGAAAGATGTGTGAATTTGGTCGTTTTTAAAAAAGCATTTTTCAAATTTTACTAATTACTAACCACTTTGCATGCAATGCCCTTGATGAAAGAAAATTGTACAAATAAAGTACATAGATAATAATTAGTCGCCGTCTGAATAAGCAACTTCCTTGTCTCTGGCTTTACAAAAACTTTTTGATTTTCATGGCCTATTATTTTGTTTTGTTAAGCAATGGATAACTTTTCTTCGATTAGTCCCTTGAAAAACAATTTTTCCTCGGCATATCATCATCATCTGAAAGCTCTTTTTAAGCGCAATCTGAAAAACGAAAAATCCAATATATCGAAACAAAAGACTATCGAGTATTCGTTTCTAGACCAAAATATTAGTCTCCAAAAAGTGTCCTAATAACGTAAAAGTCTAAAATCTGTCTGACCAAAGATTACTTACTTGGCTACAGTCAAAAAGAGAAATCACAAAATTTTGTTTTTGTTTTGGAAAATCTCAAAAACGGTTTCAGTTAGTCGTGATTTATTAGCGAATTTGGAATCAGTATAAAATTTGCTAAAACTTATCCTATTTAACCGACCTTGTAACTCTTACCTTTTCCGAGATCCCAATGGTGAGCATCGAATTTGGGATACACGGTGTATACTATAATCGTAATTAAAATTTTGCCTCTGATTTGTTTTCAGAAATGTGATTTACATAATTTTACATAAATTATATACATTATTTGCTAGTTAATATAAACAAAGCATTTTGGCATATGTAACTAGAAGTTATACTGGAATATAGGTTAAATAAGGTATATCAACCAATTGATTGAGGAGTTTACTCCAATTCCAGACGTCGGTCGTGGATACCGACTATCCAATTTATCAACACTTTAGACATCTTTCTAACCCTTAGTCCCAGTATTCAATATTTCTATATCTCCACTTACGATAAACTACAACCACCTCATTAAAGATGCTTGAAGCATTGTCATTCCCCCCAGTAGTGGATTACCATTAGGCGTAGGGTTTGTCGGTTTTTAAAAAATAGGTTTGAAAACCGTTTTTTTTTTTTGATAAATTTATAAAATTGAACGAACACTATGAGCACGCACTGGCCGCATTACATCAAGAAACGAGCCGTACGCCAGGAATTTACTGATTAGGTTACAAACTGCGGTGTCACTTGGGTTACGACCAAAAATAACACGAAATTTGTGAATTATATTTGCAACTGAATGCGAATTTTCGTAAAAGGTTTGGACGATTTTTATACGTGAAACGCTACATAATTAAATAGCCTAGTCTCTTGACGATGACAGATGTCAAATATGCATAACCATTTTAGGTTACAGTTAAAAAATGGCTGAAAATTCAAATCTCCATGTTCAAAATGGGACATGAAAATCCCCAAACTCATTTTATTATGCTTAGAGCTTGAACGGAGGTATCGTTCCCAGTGACGGCTTTTATACAGACATAATATTATATTTTAAACACCTACTGAATCATTCCCAAACAACTGAAAAACAGAAATTTATGTAACATGATAAAGTGAATTTTATTTCATTTTAAAATGTTAATACGTGAACTAGTTTTATCGGAAAACGTATGACAAAAAAACAGAAAATTACAGTAGGCAAATTTGGGGGTGACTTCACACTATATTTTTCCTTATAACTCGTGAACGGCTGCAGATATCTAAATTCTATAAAGGTATTTGTGGTTATTTGTTAAGGGCTACTCAGCAATAGGAGTTTCAACCCCGTACTTAATACCCTTCTAGTTCCTAAATTTGTGTTTATACATAGAATGACCAATTCACCAAATACTCCTTAAACAAAATACTTCAATTATACCTTGTACACAACACAAAGTGTTAAGTATATTTGTTGACCAAGATATGACAAAGGCACAGTTTCAGTAAGTATCTTGAAAAGTGTTTAGATTTTAAAATAAAATTTTATTTCATTTTAAAATGTTAACACGTAAACTAATTTTATCGGAAAACGTCAAAAAATATAAGAGTATATTTTATTTTGTTATATTTTTGTAGTTCCATACATATTAAATAAACTGACACATATTAATGTTTTATTTTTTTATTTTTTTTGTAAAAATTCGAAAACTGATTTAATCGGTTTTTTTTGAATACTGGGAATCAAAAACCGGTTTTTGTATAAATCCTAATTAGGACCACAAGGCGTCCGTCTAGGGTCCAAGAGCTTGGGTGGCCTGCGGAATAATTAATGAAGTGAATATGTTTAAGCACAATTTTAATGGTAATTGGTGTTCAATTATACGCAATAATCAAATTTCTGCATTAGCTTCGTGCGTTCGCATTGTATATTAATTATATTGTGAGCTGGAAAAAGCTGAAAAGTCGCACGTTGTACTTTGCATGTATTAGGTTCTTATATTTACATGTTAGATTGCTGACTATTTTATACTCAACAGAATTATTTCAAATTTTACAGGCATCTGAAAACTGCTGCTGATCTAAATAACATGTCCTGGAGAATAAGACCGGAAGAAGTTCATTTAGAAAAAAGGCAGGTCTTTTGGATCACAATTAGCACTGCAAAAACTTTCAGAGGTAGTGGTAATTATAATATTACTTATTTAAATACATAAAATATAATATTATAATTTCTTTAATAAAATCTAGTTGAAGGTAGTTGTTGCGGGTAATATCAAATATATATTTTACTTATCATATTTCATTAACAACATGCGGCGACTCCCGAGGTGTCTCCTAAGGAACCGCCAGGGAGGTGCTGCACTACAATTAGGAAAACTATTACAAATTTATACAATTATGATGGTATTTTGTATCTATAAGTTCACGTTTAACATAAATTTATATTTCACTAACTGGAATTACTACTTTGACCCCCCGTTCTACCCCCATAAAGTTGAATTCTACATTCCTACCAAATTTAAACGTTGTAGCTGGAAGGGTTTGGGAGAAAATGTCTTCTTGGTGGGTGATTTTGGCACTTACTCCGTACATCCCCTAAAATTTCAATGTTCTTACAGTTTAGGTCATGCGTTGATGAGTCGGTGAGGACACTTAACTTTATACAGGATGAGTTATGAAGAACGGGCCATAAGTAGAGATTCTTTGATACAAAATATGAAGTTTAAAGGATACCTTATACAAGAGCTTTTTTTCGTTTTTTCTTTTTACGTTTCGTGGTCCTATTGTGTAATGGTTCGTTTTTTTAAATAAATAATTTGGACTACATTCCTTATAAATTATATGGAAATTGTTTGTTATAAATTAACTTCCAAATTCGAATAGAATAGTTTTAGTAAACCCAAATTGTACTAGCTATTTAGTGCACCGCTACTGTGCGGGAGAAAAAAGTTATTTACGAATAGGTTCTATCGCGCGCGCTGAGAGACGATTTCTGTATATGTGTTTTAGCGGGAGAACGGGAAGACAGGCAGACAAGTTAGAGACATGGCAGAGAATGGATCTGTGTGTGTTCAATTTTGTTTACGCTGGATAACTTTGGTGAGCTGAGAAATTTATGGAGAAGCTAAGTTGACTAGTTATAGCTGAGCTTGTAAGAGTAGAAAAGTGCTCATTTATGAAGGGCTTTAACCGTCAATTTTAAAAACAAAACTAACTTTAAAATAAAATGTGTATTGAGGTCTGTTCATTTACTTACACTAAGTTGCACTAGTGCAAATGTATCTCACTTCAACAACAATAATTATGTAGGTAACGGCATGCCTGTATCTGCCATTTTCATATTTTTAATTTATGTGCCCGATGACAGATAGAAGTCGAACTGACAAGTAATAAAAGTCGCCGAGCTATTGGTAACTAAAATCACTGTGATCATATGAGTAAAAATCAGTTGATTTGTTTGTTTACATTCGTTTTATTTGCATTTATGGGTTCTTTCTTAGATAGAAAAATAAGATATCACATTAATCTAGAGCTGGTGAGTAAATTCAATAAGTTTAACCTATTTTGCACTATTTTTTTTGCTAATTTGTAGGAGTACCTAACCTAAAAATGTCAATGGCATATAACTTTATACGCTTTTTGTATTATAATCCTCTGGCTTGAAATGGACACGCATTGCCGAAGTTAATGTTTTTCCCATCAATTTATGCTTTCTTTATACCTTTCTACTATTTATTTTATCCATGATACCACCGCTACTGGTGATATAAGCAAACCCCG
This sequence comes from Rhamnusium bicolor, assembly GCA_029963845.1. Lineage (NCBI taxonomy): Eukaryota > Metazoa > Arthropoda > Insecta > Coleoptera > Cerambycidae > Rhamnusium > Rhamnusium bicolor. The sequence continues at coordinate 77,516 of JANEYF010003336.1, read as the reverse complement.
CGTCTTTCTTAGAAAAACAGTGATTGTCCTGTCCACATTTTTCCTTGACTGACAAATTATACACACAACAATTCGTATTATGTTTTCTTCAGCATATTGTGGAATAAACGTTGATGGAATGAAAAAAAACGGTAGTAAAAACCCCGACAAACCAACTACACAAATGTGATCAAACAAAATGTAAACAAAGAAAATTATTTGTTTCGTCAAAATGCAACTTTTAGCCACCAGGGGGCGACGTGAAGGCTTAAGTTTCCAATGGACTCGCCTTTAACGCAAATACGACGACGCGAAAAGTTGAAAATTTTCAATTAAGACGCCAATATAATTTTAAATTTTGCATCATCAATAGAATCTCAAAACGCAAAAAGCCCTAAAGTATCCTATAATAAAATATACCTAGTTAATGAGATACAGGGTGTTGAATTTTTTTAATGATTGTTTGGGTGCAGCTCAAAAACTACTTGACGGATTAAGTTCAAAATCGGTACAGGTAGGTTTCTTCTGATGAGAAATCATAATTTCATATTACTTTTCATCTAAATTCTACAGGGCGTCCAATACAATACATTAAATTATTTCAACACCCTGTATCTCATTAACTAGTCACATTTAGTTAACGTTTGATTAAAACTTCATATTTTGAGTCAAAGAATCTCAAGCTCCTCTATGGCTCATTCTTTATAACTCACTCTGTATATTTAGTGGACAAAATATTTTCTTAACGGATAAATTTCTATATTATTTTACCTGTCTGAGACAGCTACTCTGCAGTACTTCTGAAGGGAGTCAAAGAGAGGGACCACCCTACGCAGCAGGAGTGGATAAACACAGGAACGAGAATCATCAATTCATCAAACCATCTTACATATTATTATGTCTTGGTGGTTCTGCGTGTTCTTCGGGCACACGAGGTTCTCAGGCAGAAAAATCTTGCGGCGGCGAAACAGTACGCTAGCCATCTACACACATTTCTAGCTAAAATAAAAAAATAGAAAAAAAACTCTAATTAGATAACGGATGTCTTATTAGGAGGTACCAGTTTTGAATTGTGAATAACTATTGAAATAACTTTTTTTTTTTAAATATCTTTTATTGAAAGTGAGGCAATAAACAATATTTCCTATTTAATGGCCGATGTCATATTTGTCATCGGTCAAATTGCCGCCCCGGATTATCTCTTAGATTATTTGAAGTTTTACTTTTGTGCATAATTGAGATTGTATTTTTGCATAACTGTTCGAATGTTTTCTGTTACTTCAGGAATCGTCTGCGGGTTATTCGTGTACACCATGTAGTCCCAAAGGAATACATCCAAGGGAGTTATACTGCACAATTTTGATGGCCAATTGACGTCTTCTGTGGCATAGATGATGGGCCCAAAAAAGTGAGGGTTTCGTTGGCTGTATGGCAAGATCTATTATCTTGTTGAAAGAAAACACTTTCGCGATCGGGACTTTCAATTTCTGGCTACAAAAATTTGATTAACATGCCACAGTAACGTGGATTGTTCACCGTTAACACCGTTGCCACCGACATTCTGGAAGGCCCAATCACCTCTCCAATCACAAACCGCTACAAAGAGTAAAAATTTCTATTTATAAACTATACCGTAGCATTTTGTATGCTGCACCAATATCCGCATCAGTTCAGAACAATTTGTAATTTATAAACTCGTGCTGTGATCGTTGCAGAATGTATTTGTGAAATCTACTTTATCGGTAGGTATAAAATTCCAAAATTTCATAGGCTATCCGCAGCTAAATCCGCAGCAGTTGCCGCTCGAGATAAAGATCGTATCTCGCAGTAGAATAGGAACTGCAATTTCTGTTGTAGGTTCCATCAATTAGAACAGTGATTTCCTATTCTCCATATTGCTACAGGTGGGGCCACCGCTGTGGTAGTTGCTCTGGCTTAGTTTAAAAATTGAACTTTACTCTGAGAGGATGCATTCGTTTCTCAAGTGGTTTACGTCACCCAGATCTCAAACAACGAATTGCTGAATGCACAACACCATCCATGGTCTACTGACTTCAGTTCTTGCGGCAACTAAATTTTGTAAATATGCAAATGCAAATCTTTCGTTAAAATTCGCTGAAACATTGAACATGGAATGCCCAGTTTGCTACGAATAGCGTCTGATGCAGATTCTGTCTTCAGTAACACTTTTACGTACATGTACAACATTTTTGGCAGAGCATCCTGTACACAGGCGCACAGGTATTCATTTATCTTTCACGGAACCCGTTTCTTTACATTTCGTGACTAACTTTTGAAATCCCTTGTTAGACACACGATTTCTACCAAAAAATTTCTCGCAATTTTCTCTGCGTTATTATTAAAGATCGCAGACATTCGTAAAACATTTCAACAATAACAATATGTTGTTTAATTATGTAGCGCTCCATTTTAATTTGCCTTACTTGAAATGACACTTGTCAAATATCAAATGTTAAAAATGAATAAAATAGAAAGCGCACAATTGAAATCTGGTACCTCCCACTAGGATGATTTTGATACATGTGCTGATTACGAAACGTGTTTTTTTGTCACTCTTTTTATACGCAGCCACATTAAGCCTAAGCACCATTGTTTAAATAGAGCTCTTGTAACCTTGGTAAAAAAAAATATATTCATCTATAGGTAAAAATGAGTGATTTATCTTTATTCCTTTTCTGGATGAATTTTATACAAAAACGAATAACATTTGATTATCTCAAAAAAAAAAGCAAATATTTTTCTAGTCAATATTGTGTTTACTCGCTTTTAAAGCACCCAGAAATAAAATATAAGGATTTCTTTTCTTGCCAAAATACGTATTTTGCAGCAATAACATTTTTTATAAAACTAATATTTAAAACAAATTAGGTATCATCTTCTTGGTAAAAGTTTAAAATATATAATGAAATGAAATATAATAACTCCAAAAATTTTTTGCTAATAATTATCAAAAATTTTTTAGCATTATATTTCATTTCATTCTGTAACACTTATTTTTTACTCATAGACTTATGGATTAACAAGCTGTCGAACGTCTGTAACATCGTGTAATTCATTGCAAGCTACAAAAATATTCACCACTGTTGGAATTTACCGAGGAAGTAGAGTTGCTATAAAGAAAATTATTCGGAAAAAAGTGGATATTAATAAAAAATTGCTGTGGGAAATCAAACAAGTAGGTTACTGTGTTATTTCATAAAAATTTAAACAAGGCATACATATACCTATTAATATAACAAAAAAATATGTTTACAATATAGTTAAGTGGTGACAATAAAAATAGTTTACCATACAATAATTAATTTAGGAAAGAGATGTTACTCATGAAAACACAGTGCGCTTTTTGGGTGCTTGTATTGAATGTCCGACAATACTGATATTAACAGAATATTGCCCTAAAGGAAGTTTAAAAGACGTCCTAGAAAATGATGCTATTCATCTTGACTGAACTTCCGGATGTCATTAATATATGACATAGTTAAGGTATGTGTAAATTGCTATTTATGACACAAGGACGAAAAATGATTTTTCGTACAATTACGGAAAATTGCCCGACGAGGCGAAGTCGAGTTCGGCAACCATATGAGTACGCCAAATATTTTCGTCCGTGTGTCATACACTATTTTTTATTCGATTGCATGAAGAAAATAATAAATTTTTATTTATTATATTTATTTTTAATTGAAAAATCTGATCGTAATCGACCCCACGTCACTTTGGCACAATCTAATACGAATATACTTAGTGGAGAATTTTCACATGCACATCGATCTAAATCCATCTTTTTTAAATGAAATATAATTCTGTGAAGAATTATATTTATAAACAAAAAATTTTAATGTTTAACCAATACTAACTTGATTTTATCTGTTGTATGTCTGAGGATAGCTACAATGTAAGCCAAAACGTATCATAAAATAAATAAAAAATTAAAGTAAAATTGGACCTTTATTTGCTAAGAAAAATAAAAAATCATATTATTATATGTATCTTTTCGGTAATTTGATGGAAATTTATATATTTTGACCTGCTGAATACTGTGGTAATGTTAGTTTCTTTTAAGCTGCATAGTTTAAGAGAAGAAATATGTTTTTACGTGAATATAAATTTCGACAGATTTAGAATTTATAGAATTTTATATATATATATATATATATATATATATATATATATATATATATATATATATATATATATATATATATATATATATATATATATATATATATATATATATATATATATATATATATATATATATATATATATATATATATATATATATATATATATATATATATATATATATATATATATATATATATATATATATATATATATATATATATATATATATATATATATATATATATATATATATATATATATATATATATATATATATATATATATACTGGTGGATTACGAGATACGCTCGTCCCTATATCTTCTTGGTCTTTCAAGACATGAACTTAATTTGGGCACGTCAAATATCGGCTAAATATGGATTCATTCGACCAATTTATCACTTTCTGTCGCTTCCGGTTTCACCGGAAATGATGCCATCTTTGGATTTTTAATGGAACACCCTGTATATTTTTACATTTTTGAATTCAGGAGGTCATTTTGCATACAACTATGGTATATTGAGATAAAAATTATTGTCGACTGACATTTTTATGAGCAAATTAAATTTCTCATCTAGGCGGCCGCGGACTCCCAAAAAATGTTTGTTATTTTCTAATAAATAATAAAAAAATACAATTATGACATTATGTCATATGACATTTGTGTTATAGGCTCCCAAACATTTCGAAAATTGTTTTTCCAGAATAACTCATTTCTTTTAAATGGCACCATGGTGGCTCATTACGTTATTTCAATAAAGCATTTTATTACTGATAACTTGAACAAACACTCCACTATTTATTCATATTATAATACATAAAATACATAATAATGGTATCCAAATAAGGTATAAATGAAAATAAACTCATAATATTTAACACTGGATTCTATCAAATAGGTGCTAGTTCCAAAGTAAATATATGATCAGATTTGTAAAGTCTTTTGTCACTTTTGTTTGATAACAGCGCGGTAGATAGCTTTAATCAAGCACTCTGTGACACAATACGCAACGTTCGGATAACTGTCAGTTGAACTATTGACTTTGTTTGCAAAACATTTCAACTTAAAAAAGTTTTTTGAGAATAGCAAAAAACGGTTGCAGAAAAATATTGTACGCAACACACCTCCAGAAAATGTTTTTTTTTTTTAACCACAACAAAAAAATACCTGTTATAAAAAATGCAATCTTTTTCGTCCAGATATCTGTTTAAAAACGTTAGTCTTCAATACAATCGAATAAAAAATTTATTTATTTATGGTTGTGGAAGTTCTGAAAGGTAAATCTCAATTATTTTATTTTTTTAGGGCATGAGTTACTTACATAGTTGTGAGGTGTCAGTTCATGGAAAACTGAGGTCGTGTAACTGTTTAATTGATGGGCGATTCGTTTTAAAAATTTCGGATTTCGGTTTGACTTCCCTAACGACTCCCTTAGAAGTGATTAAAGATAACAAATATTATAGAAGTAAGTATCGCTAACAGATATTCCGCAAACTTAGATAAACTCTGAGCGTAGTCTATACAGTAAATGTGTTTCATCTTCATTTCCATTTAATATATACCGAAAAAAGCCATCGAGGTGAAATTTAGTAAAAACTAGTTTTAACTGGTTAAAACTATTTTTATCAAAGAAGAAACATGCTGCTTTTACGACCAGTATGCACTACGAGGATTACGAAACATATACATTATTATGGACCATATAAATTCCCTATCCCATTCTTGTCAGACCTTTTGAAACCTTGCTGTTCCTAAATTTTAAAAATTCATGAGAAATATATTATTTTCATTCGTAATGAATAGATATATTGACTTTTTAGAATATTTACCAGAAAACCGTCGTTTTCAAAGAAAATAATTCAAGATATGTTTTTTTGAAGAAAATGTAATCTTCTCAAATTTTCTGTAAAAATAGAGCACATCGCATTTTTCTTCGAGAAGCCGAAGAAAGAGTAAAACAAAAAATAATATTTTTCAAAAATCTGTCAAAATAAAATTCGTTCAATAATAAGTAAAGTTCGGATATTGGCGAGTCATGACGTCAAAAACGGGGTAGGCGTAACTACATAATTCGCAAAGAGTTTTATATTAATAAACGAAACTTGATTTAATCGAACTAGTTTTTTTAGATACTTAGAAGGTTTTTAAATATATATGATTAATGAAAATTTATAAACGAATTAGTTTTTATATGGTTAAAAATAATATTGGAAAGTTTTACAAACCACAAAATCATGTCACATTCTTAAGTGATTTTGAGGATTTACTTTCCGAAATTTTTTCAGAATCTGCATTGGCGATTTTAATATAAATATTATGCTCAATTTAAATACTAACCTATGTACTAATTTTAATGCAATTTTGGATTCATTCAATTTTAATCAATTAATCAATGAGCCTACACGTGTAACCAATACAAGTGTATCATTGCTAGATTTAATTTTTACTAATTTTGAAAAAGATATATATGAACTGGCAGTTGAAGATACTCAAATATTAGATCTTTATCTAGTTAAATGTAAATTTAAGACTTTACCCTGGAATTTAATTTATGATACAGAAAATATTGATGATAAAATTTTAATTCTTAATAAAAACATTATTCACTTGTTTGATACACATGCTCCTATAAAAACATTTTACTCAAAAAAAGAATAATTATGCTCCTTGGATAACAGACAATATAAAACTAATGCAGAAATAAAGCACTACAAAAATATAAAATGGAGAGATCACCTGAACATTGGTCATATTATAAAGATTTAAAAAATTTTACCAATTATGCAACCAAATCTGAAAAAAAGATTATCTAAAATATAAATTCGAGAAATCAAATTTAACTGAAAAATGGAAGGAGTTGAAAAAGCTAAACTTAACAAAAAATAAAAATAATGATATTCCTGATAATTTAAATAATGTTAATGGATTCAACAATTTTTTTATTAATTGTTCCAATAATAAGGTCTAAAGTATATGGAACCGATAAACATAATATAACATTAATTCAGCTGTGTTGTCCTTTTCTAGTTCCATATATTACTCATATAATAGATGAATGTATTACCTATCAAATCATATTTTCCCACAAAGTGGAAAAAGCTGAAGTCATTCCTCTTCCAAAAATAAACAACCCTACGGAATTTACTCATCTGAGATCAATAAGTTTGTTACCCACTCTTAGAAATGATTATGGACTTGCTACAGCGCTAGCTAATGTAATGGATGCTATTATTAGGGCCTATGACAATAACAAAATATCCGTTTTAATATTATTGGAGTATTGGAAGGCATTTGATATGATCAATCACAAAATTCTTCTTACAATACTATATTTTGTGGGTTTTTAGCGAAGAGGCCAGTGCTTTCGTGTCTTCATTTTTAACTGACGTGAAAAAGTTAGTTGTCAAGTGCTCGACACACTTAGAGTATCGACATGTGTTTTTCAGGGAAGCATTTTAGGACCTCTTTTATACACGATCTACACATCAAATTTCACAGTCTTTAAAATTTTGTAGTTATCATTTTTATGCTGACGACACACAGTTCTATTGCTCTTTTGATAGTGAAGAATTAGTACATGTAAATTGATTAATAAATAACGATTTAAGTTACCTTTACACACGCTCCGCTAGTCATATGCTAAAAATTAATCCTAATAAATCATCAGCACTTCTATTTTGTAAAGAAAATATCAGAAATTTTGCATGAAACAATATTAATTTAAATATCGGTACTGATGAAATATTAATAAAAAACCACTGTAAAAGTTTAGGCTTGATCATATACACAAAAATTCGATTTAAGATCACATTACTCAAAAATTGCAGAGCATACAGCTCCTTAAAATTAATATAAAATCAAAAACAATATTTAGATCGTGACGTAAAAAAAATGTTATGTGATTCTCTTGTTATCACGCATTTTGACCACTCACTATCACTGTGGTATGGTCCAAGTTTAGATAGTAATGATATTCGACGCACACAAAAGTTCAGAATTCGTGTATCCGTTTAATTTACGGAATTAGATGACAGCAAAGATATCACATAAGTTTAAGGAATCTTCATGGTTAAATATGTTTAACCGACGAAAACTTCATGACATGTCTTTTTTAAATAATTCAATCAAAAACTCCTCCTTATTTATAATATATATCGATACCAACTTGCTTATTTTAAATGGAATACCCTATATATTTTAGGGTTTTCGAAAAGAGCATAAAATTCTGAGTCAAAAACTACAAGTTCTTGATATTATACTTTATCACATTCTCCATAAATAACAAACAAATTCAAAATGTCTTCGTGGGTGTAATTTAAACGCGGTGGCATTTTTTGACATAAGATGATGACTGATATTACTGATTGTTTCTAATCATGGCTAATTTGATAACATTTTTACTAAAAATACTTGAATTTCCAAGAAAATCGCAATTATTTCAAAAACTTGTAACTTAAACCCCTACAATGCTGATATCAGAAAAAAAGGAATTTAATTATACATAATATGATGTAAAAAAATACAAGATGTTCTATTTGACTTAAGCAAGTTTTGGCGGATTGAAGTTTACAAAATGTAACGTCAAAAATGGAACACTTGGTATACTATTATTGAATTTCTTTAAACTATGGAGCGTAGCTCACTTTATGGTCTTTCTGCATGCCAAGAAGCAAATAAGTATATTTTACACGAAGAAAGTTATAAAGGTTATTGTAAACCATTACACCTTACAAATTTTTTAAATGTCAAATATCTCTGAAACGGCTGGGTTTAGGCATAGGGTATCCTACATGTTTTGACTGAATTTTATGGTCGTTTCGAAAACCCTAAAATATATAGGGTGTTCCATTCATAATAAGCAAGTTGTCATCGACTTTCGGTATAACCGGAAGTGCCAGATGCTTGTAATTATTTTAGTCGGATTGGCCACACTGCCGTTAGTAGCTCTAAATTTTCAAAATTTTCTGGTGCGTACTTTTCCCTATATCGAACGATGCAGTTCCTGGTGAGACACCCTGTATATATATATATATATATATATATATATATATATATATATATATATATATATATATATATATATATATATATATATATATAATATAAATATAATATATATATATATATATATATATATATATATATATATATATATATATATATATATATATATATATATATATATATATATATATATATATATATATATATATATAATAAATTAACCTACAGATGTCCACAACATAAATATCCGTGGAAAAATTTACTCACCATCCCAAATCACCATAAAGAAATTTTTAAGAGATCATACTCTTACAATGTTGCTACCTGTATTAATGTCACAAAATTAGACTTTTTAAACTTCAATTCTTCTTTTTCAACATTTTAATTTAAATATAAAAATTATCTACTAAGCACTCAGTGATCTCACACTTCTATGCAGTTTAAAAAAAAAAAGGTGCTATTTTATTTACTTCACATTTATACATTTCTGTGAAGGGTGATGGAATGGTTGTTGGGTATTGCACAAGCGTCCTTAAAAGGATGCTTTTGTGATGCTCTGTAGCTGTTTTATTGTTTTTTTTTTTCTAGAAACTTACACAGTTGATCAAAATTTCTATAAAATTGCTATTTTTTTCTTTTCTTCTTTGCTACTTTTTCCTCTTATCTTAGTCTTCTTGTCTCGTTTTTTCTTCTTGTTCTTCCAAATTTATGTTTATATGTTTAATTTAGTTTTAATTATCTGCCAAAATTTTATTTTATTTAAAATATAGGCAATAGATCAGAATCTGGATTTATCCAGAAATCTGAACCTTTAGGCCTTTTATTTACCACTTATTATTAAAATATATTAAAGAAGACTGTGCAATCATATGTAAATATTTGGTGAATAATAAATGTATTATTTTTTCTTCGGATTATCCGATGCCAGACAGTCCTCCCGTGACCTCCGACGCCCCACGGGTCGCACCGGAGCATTAACTACAGCCACTCCCCACATCCCGCAGGGTTAGTGACTGTAGATACCAGAATCATGTGCCCTAAGCAGACGGAGAGAACCCAAAATAACCGCCTTCTGCATCTGAACTCGATGACATAGATCACCTTGAGTTGATGATCGAAGAGGACTATGTCAGGCTTGTTGGCTTGGATTAGCCTGACCATCGGGAACTAGTAGTAAATTCGGCATTTTCTCGTTCTCGACAACGGACTCAATATCTCCGAGGACGTAAGGCAGCACTGGTGTCTGGTCTACCCCTTACGAGTGCCTTAGATAGTAGTATAGCACTCGTAACGCCGCGTTACACGTTACTGAGGATGTTACATGCCATAGTACTACTCTGCCATGCGTACACTCCAAGCTCAAGAGTCCTCGGCCCCTCCGTTGATGTGAGAGGTACACACCAGGAACGGACGATTTAGAATGAATGCTTCTGTGAATATTCATCATCTTGCGGGTATCTCTGTCCAATTGGCGCAGCTCATTTACTGTCAATTTCACAACACCAAAGGAGTAGAGCAGGACCGGACGCCAAGCATATTAATTGCAGACACCTTGTTCTTCCCCGAAAGTTCGGAAGACCAAATCTTTCGGAGGCGGTGTCTGTACTTGCCGCGGAGAAAATCCTTTATTTGTGTTACATCCTAGATGTGCCTTTGTTGCACACCCAGATATGTATAGGTCTCTCCGGCATCCAGATGTCTTAGGATGCTTCCGTCTACAAGCTGCGCATCTTCAGGGAATTCCCCGCATCGTCCTCTCTTGAGGTGGACGACTGCACATTTGTCCAACCCGAACTCCATACCAATGGCCCGCGGTATTCTTCGACCAGCGTTTTGTAGTTCAAGCTCTCCGGAGGCATCAAGTTTAAGGTTATCCATATAAAATAGATGGGTGACATGCCTCCGATCGCTGGGTGGTACACATTGATATCCGCGGGTTTGGCGAAACCCAACAGATAACGGTAGCAGTGAGATGCAGAAGAGGAGAGGACTCAGGGAGTCACCCTGGAAAACTCCTCTCCCTAAACGCCACCTGCTCTGTCGTGGCCCGCTGTGCACCTGATGTTATGGAGAAGCGAGTCTTCCAGAATGACAGCAGCTATTCTATGCATCTCACTAGTGGTGCTGGTACTGCAAGACATTCGAGCAAGTGCAACAAGTGCGATGTTGTATCAAATGCCTTGCGGTAATCAATCCAGGCCATCGATAGATTCCGCTTGTATTGCACAGAATCCTGTGTAATACAGCGGTCTATTGGCAGGCTGTCTTTGCAACATGCCATGCCCTTCTTGGCACCACGCTGTTCGTGTATCTGCTGGAAAATCGGATTATTATTATTATTATTATATAAAAATGTATAGAATGTAAACAAATTCACATGACATAAACTTGCATTTCTTATCAAGGTTTCTGCAGACAACACTGGAATGACTCGTCGATATCCGAACTTTAATAATTGTTCATAGCCTGGAAAGCTTTTTTGTGACATCTAATTTATTAGTAATTTTTTGCCAGTTTAATTACGTGAAAATAAAAAAAAATTACTTTTTACCATCTGGCCTTGCTGCCTTAATCTCGCCAATGGTCTTTCTAAAAGTCACTCTTTTGGTCAGTTTTCCATAGAATTAAGCAATGTTACGAGATTTTTTCTGCTACTTTAAGAAAAAAATAATAATTACAAAATCATGTATTTAACGTAGATACCTTGAGAAATAGCTACATTGAAAGAACAACGAGCGCAAATTTTCGAAGAGTTTGATAATATTATTTCTTTTTCACTGTGAAATTTAATTCCTGGCCAAAACGATAATAATTTTCAGAAATGTTATGGGTAGCACCAGAACTTTTACCGTTAACAGTCATTCCTGGCACGCCTGCTACTCAAAAAGGGGATGTTTTTAGTTTTGGAATTATTTTAGAGGAAATAATCGTTCGAGGGGGGCCTTATGAAGCAGCTAGACAATTTCTTGAAGCACACGGTATGTTAATTTACACAATATAAAAAAACAATGCTCTATTCTGACTTTTTTAGAAATTATTGCTAGAGTAGCGTCTAGGGAGAAATCCACCTTTTCGTCCAGCAGTGAGCTTGAGAGATTGTCCCGAAGAGAATTGGTTGAACTCATGGAGAAATGCTGGAATGATAATCCTGAAGACAGGCCTCCTTTCGAAAACATCCGTTTAGGTCTAAGAAATATAATGAAGTGAGACTTTGAAGTTATTGTTAGTTAATTTGAGTTTTCATGCAACAGACCTGTGAATTGTTTTTAGGGGATATTGTGAAAACCCTAATGGATGACCTCTTAAGAAGAATGGAACAATATGCCAATAATTTGGAAGTATTAGTGAGCGAAAAAACAGAAGAATTAAGCCAAGAAAAGCGAAGGTCAGAAGAGCTTCTCTATCAGGATATTACCCAGACCAGTAGCTCAACAACTGATGTTAGGAGAAATCGTACAACCAGAACAATTTGAGTGCGTTACGATTTACTTTAGCGATATTGTTGGATTCACCGCTTTATGCGCTAAGAGTACCCCTATGCAGGTAGTTTTTTAGTCGTTTTTTTATTATTATTTTTCTGTGTGATCAGTATTATTAGGAAATATCGACTTGTTTTTTTAGATTTAAACGATTTTTTTCCCCTGGATTAACCTTCATAGGGCCAGGGTGAAAAACTAACATTAAATACGGTATGGAGTACAGCTGCACTGAGGGGAAGTTTTTGCAGCGACAGCTAGAAATCAAGCTACAGCAGCAAAAACTCTATTTGAATAGGCGGCAGCCAAGAATTTTGCTAGGGCAATAAAATTCGTTTTGCTAAAGTTACTTTACTGTCATAGTAAAGTTACTTTATAAAATATTTTTTTATCTAGCCACCGAAAATAAACTTTACTGTTATATTAAAGTGATATTAGTGTGGCAGTAAATATATTTATTAATTAAAGCAAAGTATTTGGCTATAGAGTTAATCCTTTTCACTTACAGCAAAATTTGTTATTACCGCTCCATAATTTTCCTGGTATTGTAGCAAAGAGTTTTGCTACCATTGCAAGGTTTTCTATTACTGTAGTTAAATACATTTTATTGCAGCATATATACTTTCCCAATTTAGTAACAAATTAGCCTGTCTCAAGAAAGAGAATCTATCATGTCAAATAGTTTTAGATCAGTACAATAGAATTTCTTAATTAGAAAAGAAAGGTCATTCTGCTGTTATTAAAAAGTATGTCTGCTGTGGGAATAAACATTTTTTGCTGAAAAATAGGCAGGAAGGAAGGCGCGTATGTATCTCAAAATGGTTGTCTATTTGGGAAATTTTCTCGGATAGAAATACATATATATCATGTTTTACAGGAAAAATAATTTCGTTATAAAGTTATTTACTTTTTATCAATTAGTGTTTGTTTTCGCCAGTTTTATTATTATCATATACGCAATTTTTTTATAAAAAATTATTTTTCCCTCAAAAAAATTTCAAAATTTAGGAAAATATGCATTTCTTCCAGAGAAATTTTTATGCCATCATTCACGATGGCATAAAATGCTCTCTTATCCCCAGACTTTTAAATTTAATCTACCCTATACAAATAAAAAATTTCCTTTAGAAAATATTTTAATTAATTCTGAATACATTATTAATAGATTTGAATTAGAAGAGGAACGAAATAAAAAGAGAAATAAGGTTATTAATATAGTAACAAATTTCACCAATAAAAACAATCTTTCTAATAGCAAAAATAACAACAAGAATCTACTTAAAGATATAAACGATACCAAACTATTTTATTAAAAACAATTACGATAATATAATAATTACAAAGGCAGATAAAGATAACACTACTGTGGTTCTACAAAAAAGAAGATTACATGGATAAAGCTTATAATTTACTCAATAACTAATCTGTTTACCAAAAATTAACCCAAGATCCAACAGTCACTATTCAAAATAAAACCAATAAACTAATAGATAAATTAACAAATAACAACTTCATTGATAAAAAACAGGCAAAAACTTTAAAAAGCAATTCAGGTATTTTTTCCAAAAATGTATTTTACACCGAAAATTCATAAACAGAATTTACCACTTAGACCCATAGTTAGTTTCATAGGTTCCCTAATTTATAAATTATCAAAATATATTAGTGAACTTTTAGATTTTGCATTTTTAAAGGATGAAACATATATCAAAAACTCTTTCGAATTTGCATTAAGGGAAACACTATACCCAATAATCACATTTTAGTATCATTAGATGTAGAATCTTTATTTACAAATATACCTATAGATTTGACAATGAACATTATCAAAGATAGATGGCATTTAATTGAACAAAATACAGAAATCTCTTTAGAAATGTTTTTGGAAATATATCCATTTTGCACTGATAATAACTATTTTAATTTTAATGGAGAATTTTTCAAACAAATTTATGGACTAGGAATGGGAATTTGTATGTCTCCGGTTTGTTCGGACCTAGTTATGTCACAGTTACAGGAAATTTGTTTAAATAAATTGACTTTCAATGTTCCTGTTTTCAAAAGGTATGTTGATGATATTTTCTTAGTTATATCTAAAGATAAAGTCGAAGAACTTTTGTACGTCTTTAACAGCTTTCATGAAAAGTTTCGATTTACAATTGAAATTGAGAAGAATAACAAAATTTCTTTTTTAGATACATAAATTATAAGAACACCTGAGAGTAGATTAGTTATTGGTACCATAAACCAACCTATTCAGAAAGATTTTTTAAATTTCAATTCCCAACATTCTGTTGAAACTAAACTTAATATAATTAAGAATTTAAAACACAGAGCTATAAATTTATCCAGTCCCCAATTTCAGGAAAAAAACTTACAACTAATTAAAATGTATATTATCAAAAATAATTTTCCGATGTCATTAATCAATAGAATATTAAATAATAACAATAATAGTCGACCAATTAGACTTTTACTAACAGAACCAACATTTTATTATAAACTATCATATGTAAAAAATCTTTCCGAAAAGTTAAGAAAGGTCCTCATGTCAAATAAAATAAATATAGCTTTTAAAAGTGAAAATACGATCAAAAGAATTTTTTTACCAAATTAAAAACTAAAACGCCAACAGACTTACAATCGAATTTAATATATAAAACACCAAGTAAAAATTGTAATAAAAGTTATATAGGTCAAACAAGTAGGTATCTAAAAACAAGGAAAAAAAGAGCATATGAGTGATGTCTAAAACAAAAATAAGCTTAATATCACATCTTTGGTAGAACATTGTAAATTTTTAAATCATGAATTTAACTTTGACGAAACCGCAGTAATTGGTAAACAATCTATCTATCTATCTATCTAGAAAAAAAGAAAATTTCAAGAAATGATAAACATTAAAAAATTCGATTCAGTAAATTCAAGAAAAGACACTGACAATTTAAACTCTTGTTATTTCAATCTAATTAATAAAATGAAAACTTTATGATACATTAGATATTTTAAAATTATCAACCTATTTACATCTTTCGTTCCTTTCTACTTTATGCTTGTTATATAGATTTTCTTAAAATAATCTATATATACATTTATGC
This sequence comes from Rhamnusium bicolor, assembly GCA_029963845.1. NCBI lineage: Eukaryota > Metazoa > Arthropoda > Insecta > Coleoptera > Cerambycidae > Rhamnusium > Rhamnusium bicolor. Next base: position 61,810 of record JANEYF010003336.1, on the reverse strand, counting down.
TCAGCGACTTTGGGCCCCCGTATCTCGAGAACGGCTGATCGGATCGACCTCAAATTTGGGATCTATCCGAATCTCGAGATTTCCAGAAACTTTCCGTCTGTCCGGAACTCCGGAACTCCAGAACTCGGAAGTCCGGAAACTTTTCTTAGAAATGCTATAACTGTCCCAAATATTGACCGATCGACTTCAAACTTTTTACCAGGGGTAGACCTCCATGGTCTACATATGCCTATTGATTTTGAGCCGGTTCCGAAAACGGCAAGTGGGGCAAAAACGGCCCAACAACCAATTTTTTTTACCTTCCTTTGAAATGCGATAACTGTCCTAAATATTAACCGATCGACTTCAAATTTGGAACAGTGGTGGACCTCTAAGGGCTACATATGCCTATTGTTTTGGAGCCGGTTTCGAAAACGCGAAGTGGGGCAAAACGGCCTAAAAGCCATTTTCATTTCTTTTCCTTTTTTGAAATGCGATATCTGTTCAAAATATTGACCGATCGACTTGAAATTTGCAACAGGGGTAGACCCTTACGGCCTACATATGCGTGTTGATTTTAAGCCGGTTCCGAAAACGGGAAGTGGGGCAAAAAAATTAAGAATTTTGATTTTTTTTTGGAAATGCAATAAATGCCCCAAATATTTATTTATTTATTTATTTATTTATTTATTTATTTATTTATTTATTTATTTATTATACACTACCCAACAGAACATGTTCCAATTACAGGGTAGGAAAAATACACAATAACAAATGCATAACATTACAAAATACACAATATAACTAATTTTCAATGAGTATAACGCACATAGGTATTGAAATAATTAATTACAAGTACATATAATGAGTTAAATTAATTGTTATAGCAGCTCTTATATCTGTAACACTGCAGCTCTTATATCTGTAACACTGCAATTAAAAAGGTTAATTTTGTCCTGAATATCATGCCAGTTATGACACATAACATACACCGGTGAGAATTCTAATATATTTGTTCTTGGTGTGGGTAAATAAAAAAGATTTGTTTGCACCAATGGCATATGAACGAGCGCATTAACTTTTGCCAACAGTTCAGGACATTTTATTTTATTATTGACAAGTTTATACAAAAACATAGCAGAGTGAAGAAACCGCCTTCTGACCAGTTCATCAACATTGAACCTCTCTAGCAGCTTGTCATGCGGAAACCCTATTGGTGGATAAGTTTTGTCCTCCTTAAATGCCATAAATTTTAAAAATCTTCTATGAATTTGTTCGATAGCTTTACTATGTACGGCGTAATTAGGATTCCATACGACAGAGCCGTACTCAAGTTTAGAACGCACAAAAGACGTAAATAGAATTTTTAATGTCTCGATGTTGTTAAGCTCACCGGAGTTTCTAATGATAAAGCCCAGGGTTTTGTAAGCTGATGATACAATGATATTGATGTGCTGGTTAAAGGTCAGCCTATTATCAAAAGTTATGCCTTGATCTTTAAATACCTCTGGTTTATTTAAATGTACCTGATTTATAGCGTATTCATACTGTACAGGATTGAATTTTCTAGTGTAGGTGACTGCGTTACATTTGGCAGCGTTGAGAGGTAGGAGGTTTGAAATACACCAGTCGTTTATTAGATCCAAGTCAGCTTGTAGTAGCAAACAGTCAGATTCATCCTTGACAGCTAGATACAGTTTGAGGTCATCCGCGTATAATAGACAATAGCAGTTCAGACCAAGTACGATGTCGTTTATAAATAAAATAAAGAATAAGGGGCCCAACACTGACCCTTGGGGTACCCCAGAAGTACAAACAATTCTTTCAGATTTATGTCCGCGATATTGAACATATTGGTTTCTACATTTTAAGTAGGAGGAGCAGAATAAAACTAAATCTCGGTTAAAGCCGAAAGCAGAAAGCTTCCTTAGTAAAATACCGTGGTCAAGTCTGTCGAACGCCTTTGAGAAGTCCGCATAAATGACATCTACCTGTCCATTGCCATCCAACACCTCCGAGATGAATTGTGTAACACAAACCAAGTTGCTGATTGTCGACCGGCCTGCCACAAAGCCGTGCTGATTAGGGCAAATTTGTTCATTGACATGTATGTGGAGCTCCTCGTATAGAGCGAATTCAAAGGCTTTACTAAAATTATTAATGATGGTAATGGGACGATAATTTTTTATGTCAGTCCGATTATCTTTTTTAAAAACGGGAATAATTTTGGAGTTTTTCCATAACTCTGGGAATGTGTTACTGTTAAGGGCTAAATTAAATAAAATAAGCAAAGGTTTCGCTAAGACACTAGCACAGTCTTTGATAAGAAATGACGGTATACCATCAGGACCAGCGGTAAATTTGTTTTTTAACTTCTTGATAGCTTTACATATCTTGTCTTCATTCAGTTGGACTGACAGTGATGGTTCATTCTCATCTCTGTCAGTGTTATCAGATTCTACGTAGTCAGTTGATTCTGTAAAAGCAGTTTTAAAAAGATCAGCAAATGCGTCGACAATTTCTTGAGGATTATCCAAGGAATTATCTTTGTAGGTCATATTATTTGGGATCGTTGTCGTATTCTTTTTGCTATGAATATATGACCAAAAAGATTTAGGATTCGTCTTAAAGTTATTTTCAACATGGTTGACATACTGTTCATGCGCTAGCTTAATATCATTTTTTTATTTTTGATCTTAGTGTTTTAAACTTTTCAAGGTCCTGAGTATTGTTGAATTGCTTATATTTTTTCCATGCTGAATTTTTTTCCCTAATATCATAGATTATGTCTCTGCTGTACCATGAAGGATACCGATGACTTTTGGGATAAGTCGAGGGATAAGTCCTTGGGACGCATTTCGTAAATATATTATTAATAACACTGTAGAAGTCTTCTACAGCTAGGTTAACATCCTCATAATTTGTTAGAAAAGACCAATCTGTTTGTAGAAATAAATTGTACATTGTGACATAATCGCTTTTTTTAAAATTAAAAGTCAATTCGGACTTGACTGAAAACATATTTTCCCCTTCGTCATTTCCTTGAAGTAGGTTAATACACAGTGGTGGATGATGCAAATCTTCCCTTATCATTGAAATTTCTGACTTATCAACTTGTAATGAGGTGATATTACTTATAACTAAATCTAACAATCTACCATTAACATTAGAAACTGAGTTAAATTGATCAAAATTATAAAATTTACAAAAGTTTTGCAAGGCCCGTAGTTTCGCAGATGTACTTGCAACATTAGACTCATTATATTCCGGTAAGTTAAAGTCACCAATAAAGCACGTATCCCATATTTGGATTGATTCTAAATTTATAAGAGACTCAAATAACTCCACATAAACTCCGGCAGCTGAGTTCGGTGGAATGTATATTACGAGCAAGATAAAAGTGTAGTGATTAATTTTAACTTTTAAACCTAATAGATCAACACTGGGAATATTTAAGGTAATATTAATAGGAGTGACTGTGTATTTCTTATCTACAGCACAGAGAACCCCGCCTCCCTTACTATCCCCAGGCTTTGAAATTTACGATCTGCTCTAAATAAGTTATATCTATTACAGAATAGTTCATTATCGTAAATGCTGTCATCAATCCAAGTTTCAGTAAAACAGATAATTTCATACGTACTTATTTGCGAAGCAAGGTGTACCTCCCCGGTTTTAGTCTTAAGACCACGAACGTTTTGGTAATAAATACTGTACTTGATATCAGCGGATCGCGGTGCACGCTGACTATACTCAGCATGCTCATACCTTGCAAGAGGTGCAGGATTGTCAATTGGTAGTTGCTATTGTCTACCGAATATTTTGGCTTTGTATTGTTGTAGTTTATGTTTATACACCCTACATTCCGGATCCCATACGGCATGTGCACAATCAATATCATTGTTGTCAGACTTATTACCCTTAAGATGTAAGCAGTTGATGCACTTCTTACTTGCTCCCGGTGTGCAGTATTTTAGTTCATGCTCAAGAGAACAGACAGGACACGCTTTCTTCCTCTGACAAGTGTTTGACGCATGATCAAAACCACTACATTTATAACATCTATACAAATCTACGGCATCATAAACTTGACAACAATCATAACCAACGAATAAACAATTATCTCCCGAATTCATTACCTTAGTGTATGTTATATTGTCCAGCTGAATGATTGCTTGATAAATATTCCTATTCCTTTTTGTTGGCCACAGACGAAGGACAGTACACTCGGCTTCTTCACCAAATAGGGAACCGTTTTGGCTTTTCATAAGGTCAGCTATGTCTGATTCGGTGTCAAATGTCTCAGATATTCCTGCTATTTTAATTCTAGGTCTTGGGTTGGAGACTTCCTTTATTTCAAAGTTTTGGGATAATTTCTTGTCAGCTAAATCTTTAAACTTTCTTGTCTCCGTGTCATTTTTGCAGCTTACAACAATACCACCATTTCTTACATTTGCCACCCTATTTAGTTGTAGCTTACTTTCCGATGGATTTATATTTTGGAATAACTCAGACTTCGTATCCGCATTGTTTTTATTTTCATCTTTAGGCTTAATTATAACAGCAGCTTTATTGTTACTAACGATTTGAGAATACGAGGGGACCTTGTAAGCGGAGGTACAGTCGGAATTTAGTTTTTTTTCAGCCATATTTTCTTTCAATTCCCTTATTTCTTTTTGCATTTCACTCATCTTATGACTTTGTTCAGAAATAACTTCATGACATTCTTCCAATTTCTTCTTAATATCCTTTATGAGTTCCGTAATTCCTATACATTCGCACGTCACTGGAGTTTCTACTTTCGCTCGTGTATTCCGAGACATTATTTACCATAGGATTTACAATTTTATGGTAGGTTTGTGTTTGACCAATTTAACAGCAGATGTTCTTAGAACCTTTATCTAGGTACCTGCCGCACCAGTTTCTGTCCCTTTTATATTGTACACGCACCCACTTGTTTATGGAACACAAATCTTTCAAATACGATTTTTGACCTTTTACTATTATTTTTTACTTATTAATTTTATAATAACACCACTCTCGTTTTAAACTACATGTGTTTATGCACAATATTTTGATCTTTATCTCAGTTAAATTTTGCCATATTTTGCTAACTTTAAACCGTATTTTTGATGGATTTACGGGAGCGCCACGTGCCACATCCACTCACAACGACAATTTATCAATATTGACCGAATTGGTACAAATATAGGCATATTAGCATAAGACTCAATAAAATTGATCACAAGGAACCGATTCCGACTATTCACGAACCGCTCCGATCATTCCCGAAGGCGTTATAAGCACTTTTAATAGCGTTTTAAGAAATTAAAAAGGGCAAACGAGTTTCAAGGGTGTTAACAGCCACCGAGGCTACAGATTTAACCGCAAAACCCGAACTGGACCCGAACCTTTCCAAAGTTACCCGAAGATACCCGAGGTCAAGCGAGGCATGTGGGGTATCATATAATAAAACCGAACATAAGGAAGCAATTTCGAGCATTCCCGGACCGCTGCGATCATTCCCGAACGCGTCTTAGGCAATCTTAACAACGATTGCAGGCATTGAATAACAAATCATTCTGGAACCGATCCGATGTACTTTGTCCGTCTTCTGAAAATCTATATGGCATCTTCACCGCAGCGGTGAATGTACCTCACTTGTTATATAGATTTTCTTAAAAAAAATCTATATATACATTTATGCTCGGCGACTTTGGGCCCCCGTATCTCGAGAACGGCTAATCGGATCGATTTCAAATTTGGGATCTATCCGAATCTCGAGATTTCCAGAAACTTTCCGTCTGTCCGAACTTCGGAACTCCGGAACTCCGGTAGTCCGGAAACTTTCTTTGAAATGCGAGAACTGTCCCAAATATTGACCGATCGATTTCAAATTTTTTCCCAGAGGTAGACCTCCATGGTCTACATATGCCTATTGATCTTGAGCCGGTTCCGAAAACGGCAAGTGGGGCAAAAACGGCCTAACAACCAATTTTTTTTACCTTCCTTTGAAATGCGATAACTGTCCTAAATATTAACCGATCAATCTCAAATTTTGAACAGGTGTAGACCTCTAAGGGCTACATATGCCTATTGTTTTGGAGCCTGTTTCGAAAACGCGAAGTGGGGCAAAGCGGCCTAAAAGCCAAATTATTTTTCTTTTTTTTTTTTGAAATGCGATATCTGTTCAAAATATTGACCGATCGACTTGAAATTTGTAACAGGGGTAGACCTTTACGGTCTACATATGCGTGTTGATTTTAAGCCGGTTCCGAAAACGGGAAGTGGGGCAAAAAAAATTAAGAATTTTGATTTTTTTTTGGAAATGCAATAAATGCCCCAAATATTGACCGAATTGGTACAAATATAGGCATATTAGCATAAGACTCAATAAAATTGATCACAAGGAACCGATTCCGACTATTCACGAACCGCTCCGATCATTCCCGGAGGCGTTATAAGCACTTTTAATAGCGGAATCGTTTTCTAGGTAATCGGACCCAAGGAATCGATTGGAATCATTCTGGAACCGATCCGATGTACTTTGTCCGTCTTTTGAAGATCTATATGGCATCTTCACCGCAGCGGTGAATGTACCTCACTTGTTTACTTATTACATAAACAACCATTTTAGTTCTCAAACACTTATTCATCCCTTATCTACAGTAAGTTTAACAGTGCTAAAAAATAAAAATAATCTCATTAGTGTCACAGCCTCGACGAGAATAACACACATTTCAAGAAGTATATAAACATTTCTCATTTCTGTATACGCCGATATACTGAGTATTTTTCAATAAACTCAATATTATAGCTATGAAGTATGTTCCTGCCATTATGTTTTTTTTATGCACGAGAAAAACAAAATTTTAATGTGAGTATTTGTTTATAATTTTTATAATTTTATATATCACTAACCTATAACTAATTCTAAATAATAATTGAAGTGCCTAAAATAAGTACATGGTTCCTACAATCTGTTATAGAATAATTAATTAACTGTTCAATATTATTTCTTCACTATTAGTTTGGATTAGAATTTATCACCCATATAGTTATAGAATAACTTACAATCAATCAATCAAATTATGTATATCTTACAGTGCCCTGAGGATGGTAATAAATTATACCGAAACGTCGGCAAGTTAATACAGTAATGTTTTAATTACATTGGACCTAATAACCCAAAACTTTGTACTTAGTATTTAAATTCTGGTCAGGAAATTATTATTATCCCTTACACTCCCGAGAACATAGCAGAAAAAATAAATTAGTGGTATTTAGCCAGTATGGCTTAAAGTCACTTCAGAAAGTTCTCTAATTTTTTCTGGAATTTTTCAGGACTATTTACTATTATTTTCAGGACCCTGACAATCGTGTTATCTAGGAGTAAAACACAACTCTAATTTTAAGACAAAAAAAATGTAAAAAACTGTAAAGATATGCATTTATTTAAGGTTTCTTATGAAATGTTAGATAACAATTTTGTTTATTGTTAAGGCACAGATATACATTGACATCGCGTCCTTGAACGGCTATCGCAACTTTCTAGTCGACAAGTCTGTGGTGCTTTCAGAGAATCATTGATAGGCCAGTGATCAAATCCATCAAACCGTTTGTCATTTGCTGGCATAGGAGCTGCTCTATTTGCAAAAAGAACTGCTTGTTCCTCGTAATTTTCGTCCATATTGTTTTCTGTTTGCCGTTTTCTTGTCCCACTAAATATTCTGCAATATTCAGCCTAAAAGTCAGAAGGTCCATTACTTCCTCTGCAGCTGTTCGTTTAGCTTTAGAGTCAGTTCTGTATTCCATCCAGCTATTGACGATGGAAAGATCAAATAGGTGCAAAATGATTTTCACTGTCCATTTACGTGTTTTGAAAAATGTGCGATAACATTCCATCATTTGGTCACATAAATCAACGCCACCCATTTTTTTATTGTACGCGCAAACTACTATAGGACAGGGAACATTAACATGTTCTTTCAACTTTCCATCCCATCTCTGCACCTGGATCTCTGTTCCAACGCCAAAAGCGGTCGAAGCCATTAGGACAGACTTATTATCTTTCCATTTTGTTACACAGATATTTTTATCACTTCGAGACACTTCTTCACATTCACCACGCTTCAAAAACTTGTCAACTGTAAACTTATGGCCTTTGAATCGGTTTGAATTAAGTATACCAGTTCCATCTATACCTAATTCTGACAGGGCTTCCAGTAGTGGAAGGGTAGTGAAATAGCGATCAAAAAACACAGAACTACATTTAGGTAATGTTTCCACCAAACGCAAGACGACAGCAGGTCCCAAACCTAATGTTTTGTTTGAAAAAGGTGTCGTTTCCCCTTGATAGATTTCGAAATCCAACACTACCCCATCGGAAGTGGTAATGACAAAATTTTTTAGACCGACAGGTCTAGGCTTGTTTTTTACATACTGTCGTACACCACATCTTCCTGTAAAAGGACTCATCTGCTCATCAATTGAGAAACAACTATTTTCTCTACGCGGTATTGCCCTACAACGATTTCTTACAAAATCGATCATTGGCTGTAATTTCCATAATTTATTATTTTTTCTGTGTTCCTCTGTAAAACCTAGTGAATCAACAATGTGAAAATGGACCCTGAGCAAATAGAACCTATCTCTTGGCATAGCATTAGCAATCATCGATAATCTGAATTTGGTACTCCAGTACAAGTGCAATCTTGGAAACTTAATGCACCCCATCAGTGCATGCATTCCAAAGAATATTTTTATTTCCTCGGGTGTAACCATTGGCTTTAATTCTCTATTGTGTTGTTGTAAATAATAAAGAGCGGTGTTAAATGCTCCAATTTCATAAAATTCCTGTGGCAAGTATTTTTCCAAATAACTCATGGGCGTTAAAATTTCTACAGAGTGATCTTCGCCTATTGCATCATCTGGGAATGGTTTAGAAGTAAATTGAGATTTCTGCCAAATCAAAAAGTTGCTCAGAGGAATATTGTCCTCATCATCGAATTCTTCATCCTCATCTACGGATTCTTCCCCTTGATTTATATCCATTTCCTCTTCCTGTTCAATTTGCTCTTCATGTACGTCTGATTCCGAGTATTCATCTCCATCTGAATCAATTTCTAGATCAGATCCTATCTCATCCAACAAATCGTAAATTTGTTCCGGATTATTTTGTAATTTAGCAAGGTCGATTTTGTTATTTTTATCTAAAAATTAAAAAACGCGCTTGTAATTCAAGGCACTTTTGATACAACCCGAATGTTTAAATTGACATTAATTGTAACAGTACACTCCCGGAGTACACAATTGTGATGACCTACAATTGAGTCATAAAATCTAACCCCAAAAAACAAATAAACCCAGTCACAACAAATATCATATTAAAACATGCTTTTATTATTAAGTTTTTTCAAGTTATTATTTAAAATAATTCATGCAGTTGATTTAAATAATTTACTCACTTCTACTGAGCATTTTTCAGCTAAAAATGGTTGCAGCACACACTGATATATTTGTTTTACATCTTCTAACAATAAAAAGCGCGCCAAGTGCGGATTTGTCCTTGCAACTAGAACACGTACAATCGTAGCGGCTGGTTCTCAAGCAAATAAAACAATATTTTGGTCCTTATAGCACATACAGATAATGCCCGTACAATTGTGAGGGCACGGAGCGTAAGGGTTATATTAAAAAAGCAAATTTCTTTCATATATTTAAAATATTTAATAATGTTTCACAAGGAGCCAACCGCAGAATCAGTTCAGGTATTAATAATCATTAATCCTACACCACCAAAAAAATTCAAAGGAGAGAACAAGATCGTTTTGTAAACAAAAAAGTTAATCTCGCTAAACCACGCACGCATCTGCGTAATCTGAGGTCCTTATGTATGTAAGTTGAGATCGGTCATTAATTTTATTCGTATGAAAGCACCGATATATGGATTGAATTGACGTCGTGGTTAAAAAAAACCAGTAGCAAAAAAACGACTTACCAAAGTTTTCTGCGGTTTATTTATAACACAAAAAATAATGGTTAGATTATGTTGTCTATAAGTCACCAAGTCTTTCAATTTCACTTCGTATCATAACATAAATAATACACACTATTTGAATGCACGACGCCACAAGGTTTACCCTTTAAATCCCAGCGAAAAATGGTAGCAGAGAAACAACAAACCCAACTTTCGATGTTCACGCCTGAATCGAAGTTGCCCGATTCGTGTAACGATGGCATAACTCAGCACAAAACTTTGCTATTCTGGAAAAATTCTTGTCTATCACAGTAAACTTTTTTATTATATTTTTTTTCTTTTTAATGGTAGCTAAATACTTTGGTGCTTTAGTAAAGCAAATAATATAGGCTGAAAAGTACTTTTTAAGGGATAATAAAAACATGCAGTAAAGTGATTTTTTCTGATATAGTGAACAGATATTTCTAATCTAAATAAAATTATTGCTACGCTAGCTAAAAAAATCATAGCGAGAATTCTTTGCTGGGGTTTTTTCTCAATGTGTATCCCTTTTTTTTGTAATTGTTATCGATTGCATATATTAGTAAGTTATGAAGATAATAAACATATTTACAGCATGATGAACTAAAAGTTTATTTATTGCAGTCATTACAAATAATTTTATTTTTGGAATGCTCTGCACACACAAACTGATGACACTGAATGCAAGTTTTCCATGATTTTATGTCTTATTTCTCTCACATAAGAAACATAATATTACAGCCTGTTAAATACCAACTGTACACTACAGGGTTATCCAACGAAAAGTCCCACCCCTATATTTTGCTTATTTTTCGAGTTAGAAGTTGTTAATCTTTCATATTGTAGATTATTTATAAGTAAAAGATCCCTTTTACTTGGTTTTATGCGAGCGGTACTTAATATAAACTAAATAATTATGATAATAAATTAAGTTAAAATTACCTTGAAAAGAAACTGGCTTGAAACAATTAATAAACAATTGTTTTAAAATAATCATTAAATACAAAACGTGGTATACAAGGTGTACCAAGTGAAGAACGGTCCAGATTACGTATTAAAATAACGGAAGATTAATAGCAGAAAAATTACTTCGTTACAATGGTATATCCAGTATATATAAGTGATGGATAGAAGAATGGAGAAAGAACATACAAATTTATGTTCGAAGTTACAACAAAAAATAGATGTCTAGGTTAGACTTGTACGTCATCGGGTATTATGAAGAGTTAAGGAAAAATATAAGTCTTTGTAATAGGTAATGCCTGGTTTATGGGGAAAATTTATTTTTCGAATAAAAATATTTATATTTTTATATTATTTTGACACTTTGCATTTAATATTATTGGAATGAACCTTTATTAAAAAATACAAAGTGTCAAACTTTCACGGAAATAGGTACATCATGTTCATGTTCGAGTCGGTCTGTCTGAACTTCAGACGCATTTCTTCTGTCAGAACAAAATTTCAATTTATGAAAAATTATCCTTTGGAAGTTGAGGTTACCTCAAATTCTAATCCCTAGTTATCATAGGTATAAATTTGAAAATATTTGGTTCAACGGCAGTTATTTACAAGTATAATAGTTGAATATGTGTCACAATATTTAACCAAAAATTCTATTGTACAAATTTTTGAAAATTCAGGAAAAAACCGTTTTCCATGAAATTTGACTAATGAAATCTCTTTTATATTTGCAAAATGGACAAGAATTATTCGACAAAAATTTGGTATCAAAAGTAAATGAAATAATCCCTGTGACATATCAATGAAAACTGGAAATGGACAAAATGGAGTAAAATAGTTGTAATGTTTATAGATTTCTAAATGTAAGCAAATACATAATATATGATCCATGCATTAAGCTTTTTGCTACTCTCGAAGTCTTCGTCTAGTACACGCGGATCACCCAAACTTCGACAACTTGTTTAGTTTGAAAAGTTTTATTGCACCCGGCAAATTCACACAACATTGTCCCAATAGACCACCAACTTATTTCGACTCTTGGACAGTGTATATAGAAAAAGTTCGATGTAAATATTTAAGTGGTCACAAGTTCCATTTCCGTCAAATAATGGAGGCGGGTGGCCTATCATTGTAGGATAATAATAATAATTATATTATTCATATTTTCTTATAGTTTAAAATTTAACTTGTACATATTATAAACAACAATTGGACAAAAAGGTACTGATAAGAAGATTCGTATTACACCGACATATGTACTCACAAAAAATTTATTCAATCTTTTTTTAATTCAACCGATTAGATTCGGATTAAGGTTCGGTTTTTCAATGCTCGGTTAATTAAATTATCTGCCAGTTAGTGACTTCTCTGCCAATAGAATTAACCCATTTCACACTAACCGATGGATAATTTTTCAATTGGTAAGTCATTTCCAGGGGTCGGAAATGTTTTCCATTTTTCAGAGCCGGCACTTATAAAAACAATTTAAATATTAATAAATACATCAAAATTTATGTGGTGTGTTTATCTATGTATATACCTGCGTAATATATGCAGCCAGTATAAGCAGAGAGTTGCAGAACTCTGCTGGTATCCGGGATAACTCCCTTGTAATTTAAAAGCACCTTGGCAGCTTTTCCCAACTTGACCCAGTTCAGTTAACTTAGTAACATGAAAGTATGCGGTCGTTGTGATATTTAATTTGGTTCTTGCATAAAATGCTCTTGGCAATGGAGCAGTTACTACTGTTTCTGCATAAATTACAAAAAATGACTGAAAACTGCGATAACTTAACAGCAGATAGTTCACATATTCTGTGTACTCCATGCAATCGACGTTACGTATTTCATATACGACGTGATTGTGAAAGATATTTAAATTCGGTTATCCATCGACAAAATATTGCCGGCACAGTTACAAAAGAGGATTTTTTTATGATTTGTGTCATGTTCTGTGCATGTAGTTTTCCTTTACCTAGTAGCCAGACATTTCGTAAAATATATCTACCAAGTGTGTATAAAAATGTTTTGAGCAATATTATAGAGAACGTGCGAAATAAATGTTTGTGGGTGACAGTGGATGAAACAACTGACTTTTGGTAATAAGAATTTTGAGTGTTCAAATGGCTTTGTGTCCATCAGACAGCAAAAGTCGGGCTATAAACACTAAACTAAAAAATATTTGCATAGGAGCCTGAGATATAAAACAATTTGTAAAATTCTTGAAAATTATCTGAGCAGTTTGTCAGTGCCCGCCCATGTGAACTATTTAGAATTTGCACCGTGAACCTCGGTAGATGTAGAATGTTCATTTTCCTTGTATAAACATTACAGATCAAACCTCTCAAATTTAACAGCCACGAATGCAGAACAATTATTAGTTGTGATGTGACCATGTATGTTAATGCGATGTCAGACTTCAGTCACTCTGAATAATACATTGTATTAAGCGGTAGGTATGTATTTCATTATGCATTTTATCCTTTTGCTTTTATTTGTCTACGTATGTCCTTCTGTCAACCATATGAGGCAATAGCCGCTACCGTTTCCTGATCTCGGTTCTAATGCTGATCGAGAAATTATTAATAAACCAATCCTACTGTAATTAATGAGTGGCTGACGCGACGGCGTTTACTACGCGCACGAGACTTGCTTAATGTCTAGCGGTAAGCGGCCGCATACCACAGACGATTATGTTTCCGTAGTTTTTACGAAACAAAGAAGTAATTCTACAAACATATATTTTTTAAAATAAAATAATCACATCAATTCCAAAATAAAAACTAAAAATATTCAAATACAAGAAATTTAATTAATGCTCGAAAAAAATGTCATGGTTATTTACTCACTTTGTAAGAATTATTATGCTTTAGAATCCTTCTAACTGTCGTGACACTTGAATTTACTGCCTCAGTAATTTGTACACTGGAAAGTGTCGAGTTCACATCAGCAATAGTACAAACCATTTCACTGTTTTCGTTGGGGACCAAGAGCTTCTTCTGTTGGGAGGAAAATACAGACACATTGCTCAAAATTTTCAGTTATTTTGTCTAGTGTAGATACGGGAATTTGAGACCTAGCGGAAGTATCTCAGATAACATCCGGGAATTTTCAGACCTCCCTGCGGCCTGACCACTAGACTCTTTAAGCTATAGCCCAATATAACGTAAAATACGTAATCTCGAATGGCCCCGAATATGCACGATGCTTGCCGAAAATGATGCCATGATTGACCGTCAGTCATAGAGCCTAATTTTTTTTTAAATCATTTAACGTTAGCTTATTTCCTCTGTCACGGTCAATCATGGACCTCAGAAGATAAGCTCACCAGAGCTTGTGTAAGCCTAACTTGCAAATTGTGCCAAACCTTCAGTTTTGTCGTGAAAGAGAGATCTTCAACGTGCTCACATCCTAGACGTGATATACAGAATCCACAATATTACTTCTCCTTGGACAGATAGTGACTGAAATAGGTCCATCCACCCATTCATTATATTTCATCTTGCTCATGGTCAGAATTGAACCGGGATCGTCAGTATGGAAAGACACGCCACTATCCGTCACACCACCGAGCCGATATAATGCTTGTAGACACTGTGCTATATACACAGGTAGCTTCAGCCTTTGCATATAGGACAGTGTGTCAGCTAGAATGAATCCAGAAGTCTTATTTCGATGTCTTCAATACACATTGCAATTATTGTACATCATTTATGCGGTGTGAAATAGGATAGGAATATCTCTGATGTCTTCTACTCAATACGATTTTCTACCTGATTTATAATAGGGATGGCTCCTCCATATTTATAAGCTCTCTTAGCAGCTCTGCTCTCAGTTGCGTTGATTGCATGTCGGTTTCTTCAGTTGTCAGGTGTAGTGTATTTTTGTTCCCTGTGCTAAAATAATTAGATTAGGGTTTGCACCCAAGAACAAAATAATAACCCGTCGCCTCTGACTTTAAGCTTAATTAAAATGTAACGAAATATTTGGTAGCATCTAATGTCCTTGTCATCATCGAAAGTACCTACCTATTTTTTTAGGTGCGTTAATTTTGAAAAAATGGGTTTTTGTCCAGCTTTTCGGAATTGAGACCACGGTGTGTCAGATTTTGACGTGTGTTATTACACTGTCACAAAACAATTTTTTGTACATGATATTTCATTGTTTTGTAATATAATTGCGTGGTTAATCGCGTAAATTAAGCAAATGAACCCCTGAGGGTTTACGGTATATTTCAAATTTATTTGCAACAAACAAAATGCAGGTTGATACTTTTACTGCTGTCAATAAAGCCGACGTTTTTCATGTTGTAAATAATAATAATAATAATAATAATATATTCTTTATTTAAGTAGACATGCATTACATGTATATAAAAGTCGTCAATATACAGATATAAAGAGCTATCAAACAAAAGATGATTTGATAACCAAGTCAACATAAAGTGTAAATTCAACGAAAAACAGATTAATAAAACACATAGTTATATATAAAAGATAAAAAAAAAACACAAATACAAACATAATACTATATATACACACCAAACTCAAAAGGTCATGTCAAAAAATTCTTGCAAGGAATAAATCGCTTCTTGTAGCAATATTTCTTTTAATTTTATTTTAAACAATTTTAAGCTAGTAACTTCCTTAAGGTAACGAGGGAGATGATTGTATATCTTAATGGGCATAACCGTGACTCCATTACTGACACGGGAGAGTTTATGTTTTGGTACCAAAACATTGTTCGTATGTCTTAGGCTATAGCGTATATTGCGATCAGAGAACTGGGTAAATTGTTGGTTTGGTATGTTGGTTTTGACAAACAGGCAACATGATAAAATGTAGTGCAGGCACCGTAAGTATTCCAAGTACAACAAACAATTCTCTACATGAATGCGTTGAATGTTTGAACTGCATAGTCCTAATTTTTTTTTTTGCATAATAAAATGATCATTGATTTTGCTAGAGTTTCCCCAGCAGAGAATACCATAATTTAACATTGACTGTACATGCGCAAAGTAATATATCTTAAGTACTCCTAGGCTAACACGAGATCGAAGTTGCCAGACAACGTAGCATCTAGCAGACATTTTTTTTGTCAAGTCTTCAATGTGTTCAAACCAATTTAATTTGCTGTCAACAATTAACCCTAACAATTTTGTAGACTGACTATTTCTTATTGATGAGTTATCAATCTTTACCAATAAACTGTGGTCGGGAGTGTTGTTAGTAAACATCAACATTTGCGTTTTAGTCCCATTAAGTTTCAATCCGAATTTGCTGCAGTAATTGGTCATTAGAGAAGTACACATGTTAGCCTTACTTGACAGCTCATGTATATTATCTGCCATCGAAGCAACTGCCACATCATCGGCAAATTGTGTAACATGAAAGTCCTCTGTTACTTTTAAATGACTTTGCAGATCATTTATGAAAATTAAAAAAAAGAAGAGGTCCCAAGGTGCTACCTTGAGGAACTCCAGTTGGTACCAACTTAGCATCTGAGTGATACACTTTGCCACCTAAATTTAGTGTAACCCTCTGCGTTCTATTACTCCGATAGGATCTAGTCCAAGAATTAGGTACTCCTCTTATACCATAATCAAACATTTTATTAAGCAACAACTCGTGGTTTACCGTGTCAAAGGCTCTAGACATATAAAAAAAAGACATTCACATTTTTTATTATCAATATTTTGTAGCAGGAATGTGTAAAGTGAAGTAATTGCATCCTGAGTGGAGTGTCCTTCCCTAAAACCAAATTGACTGCTTGACAAAAGTTTATTTTTATTAAGGTACGTTTTTAGTTGACTAGCATATGCATATTCAAAAAGCTTGGAAAATACAGAGAGTAGCGAAATTGCTCTATAGTTTGATAACAATTCTTTTTCATTTTTTTTATGAATAGGTATTAAATATTGCGTTTTTTAAGCAAGACGGAAAAGAGAGATTTATTAATTTGCAAAGTGGATCAGCAATAAAATCTATTATGTGCGCAAGCAACGAACACGGAATTCCGTCTGATCCTGCAGAATCTTTTATAGTTATTTTTTTCAACATATTTCTTACATCATCGGCCACAATGGGTGCTAGAAACATATTACTGGAATGCTGCTCGTCCAGGTGTATCGTAGTATCTATATTCATACTATCTGTAAGTTGTTTTATTGAATCCAAGAAGTAACGATTAAATTCGTGAACTGCGTCATTATTGGAATCTATTATAGTTCCAGACTCATTAACAAACTTGTCAGGAAAGCGTTTCCTTTCAGTAGTGCTATTATAATCTTTAATGATTTGCCAGGCGGTACTACTTTTATTAATTGATGAATTCATAAGAGAATTGTAATATGTTTTCTTTGCATTATATATATGTTTTTTGTGAGTATTTTTTTAAAATTGTATAGTAGTTCTTTATTTCAGGGTTATCTAAAGTTAACTTAAACATTTCTCGAATAAACTTACCCTCGTTAATTATGTCGTTGCTTATCCATTTTTTTGTCTTTTTGTTTTTTGGTATAATTATTGTTACATTTAACCTTACGTATTGGGAATGTAACGTCTAATATTTCATGGAACCTGAATAAAAAGTTGTCAAATGATTGATCTATATTGGTATTAAAATCAATGTTATCCCATTTCTCGATCGAGATGAGTTTTCTGAAGTATGCAATATTATAATTGTTTTTAAATATATAATATATAATATATATATATATATATATATATATATATATATATATATATATATATATATATATATATATATATATATATATATATATATATATATATATATATATATATATATATATATATATATATATATATATATATATATATATATATATATATATATATATATATATATATATGTATATATATATATATATATATATATATATATATATATATATATATATATATATATATATATATATATATAATAAATAATAAGCTTGAAATAAATTATACCTTGGATACTAAAAAGTCACGAATGGTGGGTCTTACTTCCCCATAAAATTTTTCCAGTCATCACTTTCACCTCAGATTAATAATGTAAAGATAAGTAACACCGTTGATTTTTATGACCGATACATAAACAACAATTTGCATGTTTACATATCAATGTATCCAAAACAAATCAGGGACGTCTCCAGGCTTCAGCGTTTATTTTGATGCTTTTGTATAACTTGAAACTTAATAGGTATACAAAATTTGTTTGCTTGAGGAATGTATTTTTCAATACTATTCTGCTGTTGCTATTTTAATCTCTGTTGTTTTTAATTGATTTTAAAGCTTTGTGTTATTGGGTACTGATTAATAATCGATTTTTAGTTACTTATAAATATTTATTTATTGAATATTTATTGAGAAACAATGACTAGTAAATATGTAATGTGCGGTCAAAGAGGAAAACAACGGGGTTGTTTATCTTTTCACGTGTAAATAAACAAAACAAATCAAGGTCGGCATATTGCGTGAATTCGAAAGTGTGAAAGCTCAAGAATGACTAAAATTAATATTAGCTTTACAAAAAATAAAAAACATTTGATTCAATTTAATTTGAACATTAAAAAGTCCACATTTTATTAAAAAAGATACTTATACAAAACTATTTATTTTAACTTAAATGGAAAGTTCATTCTTAAGGTTGCTTACAAACTATAGATGTTTTAAAGTCTGTGGATATTTTCTTAATTCAATTTTAAAAGTTATTATAAAATGTGTTTATTTTCAGATTTCCCGAGAATCTGGTGAGAAGAGGAAGTTGGCTGAAAGCTCTCAAAATGGAAAATGCCAATAAGTGGCACTACGTGTGTTCAGAACACTTAAAAATGTGATTATACTATTAAATGATCTGGTTTAAAAGTCTTGAAAATCAGTACTGTTCTATTTATCCGCTGGCAACACTATCACCTGGTTCGTCATACGTACTGTCCAGGTTATTAGAAAATTATATTAAGAAATAATAATATACTGAGTAAGCACTCATTTATACCGCATGAAATAATATCAAGTAGATACCTATAAAGCATCAACTGTTTTGTTGATATGTTACTTTTATTGATGTAGGTTTGTATATTTTAAAGAAATCTCACTTGTTTCAGCATTGGAAATTTAATTCCCTCGCCACCATTATTACCCAAGATAGCAAGGTATATTTAATTTAAATATACAGTGCAGTGACCAAAAAAAATGTTTGGATCACTGAACGCTACATTTAAAGAACTTAAAAATATCTACAATTTGATGTACCGGACATGGCCGTTGCTTAAAAAATAAAAAAAATAAGGACCAGGGGAGTTTAAAGTGGCGGGCCTTGTATATTTAAATTTAACATACCTTGCTACCTTGGGTACTAATTGTGGCGAAGGAATTAAATTTTCAATGCTAAAACAAATGAGATTTCTTTGAAATATACAAACCTACATTACTGCAATAAAAGTAACATATCAACATAACAGTTGATGCTCTGTAGGTACCTATCTACTTAATATTATTTCATGAGGTATGAATGAATGAGTGACTACTTAGCATATTATTAATTTTCAATGTTTCTCTAACCTGGACAGTACGTGTGACGAGTGTTGCCAGGGGAAAAAATGGAACAGCATTGATTTTCAACACTTTTAATCCAGATCTTATAATATTATAATCACTTTTTTTTAAAGTGTTGTGAACACACGTAATACCACTTACTGACATTTTCCATCTTGAGAGCTTTCAGTCAACTTTCTCTTCTCTCCAGATTCTCGGGAAATCTGAAAATAAACACATTTTTTTAATAATAACCTAAAAAATTTAGTTAAAAAAAATCAATTCACTTTAAAACATCGACAGTTTGTGAGCAACCTTAAGAATGAAATTTCCATTGAAGTTAAAATAAATATTTTTGTACAAGTATCTTTTTTGATAAAATGTGGATTTTTTTACTGTTCAAATAGAATCAAATGTTGATGTTTTTGTTTTTGTAAAGCTATCAAAAATTTTCGTTATTTTTGAGCTTTCACACTTTCGCATGATACCGGCCCTGATTTGTTTTGTTTACTTACCTGTGAAAAGATAAACAACCCCGTGGTTTTCTTCTTTGGCCGCACACTACACACTTATTGGTCATTGTTTCTCAATAAATATTCACTAAATAAATTTTTACAACTAAAAAATCGATTATTAACCAATACCAAATAACAAAAAACTTTAAAATCACTTAAAGACACAGATTAAAATGACAGACGTCGTCTTACAGAACACAATTTGTTGTCAAGACGGTGATAGATCGGGCATCGATCGGGTTTCTTCGTGTTGAGTTCATGATTCTGACCAATAGGAATAAAACCAGCCATAATATTTACGTACGTTGCGTAGGATGTAGAATAATCGGACAACTTTTTATGTTTTGTTACTCATCTTCTAGTATTATTAAACTGAGACTTTCACATATTGGTAAATTTCAAAGCTTCCTCGCGGGGTTCATTTGTTTGATTTGCTCGAATTTTGGAAATAACATTCATTTGTAAATTTATTATTACCATTACAGAAGCATTGTAACTGAACAAACCCTTAATAATTATTATTTATTTTAGGTTGTTGACTTTTTGAACGATCTCTACAGTACCTTTGATAGAATAATAGGATTTTATGACGTTTACAAGGTGAGTGTAAAATAATTTTACTAATCGAAGGCCTAAAAAGGAAAGTTTTGGAAAATAACCCGAGGTGGCCTAATCTATTTGTAACCATTTTTTTGACAAGAACATTTTTATCACGTTAGGTTAGGATACCTACAAAGTTATCCCATAAATTTTCGATTCTACGAAAACTTATTTTTTTTAGTTTGTTTTCATAAAAAACATAGTCGAACTGGCTATGTTTGGGGACCATCGCTGGATTCCGCGGAGGGCCCTCTTTTAAGGCAGTGAATAAATTAAGAATAACATTTTATTGTATTTTAACGGTACCTACAACCCAAACTTCAATGTAACAACAAAATTTCAATATAATTAAACTGACAAACCAGTATATAAACACCCAAATCAAGAAAACTTTAAAACTTATTAGGTAGCATTAAAAATGATTACAACAAAATTAATATCACAACATGAGTAAGTACATACATGTTCACATTGTTCACGGGAAAACGGTATAAAAGATGCAAATGACAAAAAATGTTTGTGTCAACACGAATTTTTGGATTCTGCTTAACTAAAACCAAATCTGAAACTTATTTTTGATATATTCAGCCTTAATCGTGAATAGAGGCTTTGATAGCATCACACAAACCAACATATTTATAGGTAAAGTGACTTTTCTGTAGGTAAGAGATAACAAAAATTTTTTTATGAAAAAGTTCTCAATGAAAGAAACGTTTTACCCGTGTTGAAATTTCAGGAAGGAATTTGATAAAAATGGATTTTTTACCATTTTCTATTGCCCATGATTTTATTTTTACCAAAGTTGTGGACCTTTCTAAAATTTTACATGAAACATGCACGTAGATGCAACTGTTCATTGTAAACAAATGTTCTTATTAAATTTAATTTTAGAAAAAACCGCAAAAATATTGGTTATTTCGAAAATGTAAAAGCCTACTACTATCACAAATCTATTTGCATGCTCTCAAAGATTTAAGATCATTTTATAACATCCAATTTTCCAATTTGGTACAAGGTTTATAAGAAAGAATTTTAGATATAGGAAGATATATAGTGGCGGTAAACGAATTGTTAGATCTTCGTTAAGAAATTCAAATTTAACGCTCTTATTGCTCTAAAACACAATTTAACTAACCGCAGTCGGCCATGAAATATGACATTCGCACAGATGAATCTGACACTGACAGCACAGATGAATCTGACGCTGACAGCACAGATGAATCTGACGCTGACAGCACAGATGAATCTGACGCTAACAACACAGAATAATTGCTGGCAGGGGAAGATAGCAAAGGAAGTATCTGTTTGACCTTGTAAATTCAAAAAAAGTGACGCACAATAAAAAATCCAGTATCAGGTGTAGAGTACACGAGTAGATTCATGTGTTTTGGCATTACAAAGGACGAGCTAGGCAAGTCTTTGGAAGCTATAGCAAATGTCTTGGAGGACCTACAAGGACGTGCAAGCGATCAGTCTTCGACGCCTCCTGTTGCCTCATACATTTCCCAAATGCCTGGGAAAATTTTAAATTAGATTTTTCCGTTTCATTTTCCAATCAGAAAAATTTAGGAAAACTGTTGGCCGATGCAGTGCTGACGACGCAATTATGTGAAGTATGCAAGGGTAAAATTAGAAAAACTATCCCTACGTGTAAGTTGGCCAGATACTGATTTAATTGAAATTATTGCACATTCTATAGACGGTACTACCATGCGAAAGGTAGCATATAATCAGGTACCTCATCAGTCAGTGATTTGATTGCATTCTTAGCAAACTGTATGAACCCCCCAGAAAAGTCCTCACTAAATAAATTCATCTCAAAAATAGAATTTTTTCACAAATGTCACCTTCAGCATCAGAGCCACGTACTTGTTTTTTCTGTGAGAAAAGTGGCCATATTTCGCGAGATTGTAAGACCTCACACCGTAAAAATTTCGAGACCCCGTTAATAAATCAGGGCGACCCTGTGTTTGTAGATACTGCAAGAGATTGGGTCCTCATAACTCATAACAGAGAATTGTTTTTGTCGGCAGAACAAACACTATAATGTTTGCAGCGACTATACATTTTATGGTTTTTTCGAATGTTTCATATTTGTTATCGTGGTTTGTTAATTTGTTAATATAATACATATTGTTTATTGATTTTGATAAAAATAAAATATGTTTTTTTTATGAGGAAAAAAAGCAAGAACAATTTCTTTTCATGAAGTCGCTTGGGTAATAGAAGCTGAACTGAAGGCGCAAATTGAGAAGAACATAGAAAACATTCTTGTGATATTTACATAGCAACGATATGATATTTGAAGAACATATTAATATAAAGTAGTTGTCAATTTTACGTAATAAATATGTAGAATAAAACACTTTTATATAAAAGTAACGTTTTTACATAACTGCAGTAAATTTGATAAAATATTATTTATTTACATAAATTATTTATATAGCTAAGGTAAATACAAAGTAAAATTCATGTAGTAAACATTTGATGTCACAATCATATATAAATGTATAAGTATGTGATGTAAAATGTTACATAATAAATAAGATAATAATATAAGAGAATAAATTTATTTGTCACCATAATATATATTTGTCATCAAACGAAATCCTCTGATTATGAAATTCAATCCAGAAATTATTTTTCATCTCAGATTAACGTAAGCGTCTCCAAACATGTCTATCCAAATTTATAACAGTTTGTATCCAAAATAAACGAATAATCATCGTAACATATGTCCAATGAATCTGTTTTACGTTCGGAATAATAACTATGTTCTCAAAATAATAGATCTGTCACCAAATAAAATTTGGTCAATGTTCTTGTTTACTTTAGTTATTCACTTGTTAGTTTTACTGTTTTATGTTGCAATATTTCATTGTTTCGAGCTAGTTTTTCTTGTTTTTTGGTATATGACTAGTTATGTATGTAAATATGGAATCAAGTAGTTGTGAAAACAGTGTAATTCCATCGACAAGTTCTACATCTGTACAGAAAGAAGTACCTTTATTAGAGTCAGAAGAGGAATACTCAGAGGTCGAAGAAATTATGGAACAAAAGAAAAGACAGACAGAAAATAAGGTTTGGACGTTTCTAAAAAGTATGTGTAAAAAATGCCGAGAATTTTATTACAACAGAAAACACTTGGTCTCTTCTTCGAAAGCATATAGTTGAAGAAGGTGTGAAGAAATACTATAGATGCAATAAAGTCAAACGGAAGGGACCTCAGTGTGCTGCTCAGCTTTATTTATTATTCGATGCGGCATCGGATGCAGTTATAATCTATCGTACAGAATCAGATCATGATCACGAATCAAAATTGCTCTCTAATTATGGGTTGAGCGACAGGACTAAGGAGGAAATAAATAAACTATATGACTTACATCTCAAACCGAAAGCAATAATGAGTAATCTGGCTAAAATTGACGGCATTACGATGCCAAAAATGTCACAATTAAGAACGTATTTAAATGACCGACGTCGTGTTAAATATGGGGGTCCAATAATTAGTTTGGGCGAATTGGAATCTTGGTTATCATCTCATTCAATAATTCCTGAAGGTATGCATGAAGTTTGTCATTGAATATGAGATTATCGAAAAAGATGAAGAAAATGATTCACCTAAATTTAGATTTGCGTTGTCTACAAAATTTTTGTTGCAATTAGCTCGCGATGTGAAAAACATTCATGCTGATGCCACATATAAATTGGAGTGGCAAGGATTTTCAGTTTTTGTCGTTGGAAGTACAGATAAAAAATAAAAAATTTAATCAGTTTGGCTTAGGAGTTGCAACTAATGAGGAAAAAAATGACTTCAAATTGTTATTTGGTGCAATTAAAGATAATATTGAAACTTTGTATTCACATTGTTTACAACCACAGGTTTTGGTTTGTGATGCAGCCAAAGCGATACAAAAAGTTGGTAACAGATCTATCATTCTGAGAACAAATCTGCTTATTTGGTGACTAATTACGTTTTCGGGTGATTTGCATAAATTTATAGATAATCGTTTTGAAATAGTTTGGTGTTAAAAAGTTGGTAACAGATCTATCATTCTGAGAACAAATCTAATTATTTGGTGACTAATTACGTTTTCGGATGATTGCACATTAATTTATAGATAATCGTTTCGAAATAGTTTGGTGTTAACAAGTTGGTGACAGATCTATCATTCTGAGAACAAATATAATTATTTGATAATTAAAATCACATTAAATTGGTGACCGATAAAATAACACCCATAATATAATATGTACTTATGTAACAGCGTTAACTGGGAAGTTAGGTGGATTCTCTGGCCTACCGATAATTTACTTTTTTGTCATTTTCATGTAATTTGAATCGAAAAGCATTTTGTTAATAAAAGCCATTAATAATAATCATCTACAAAATTTGAAATTTATTTACTACATGAATTTTTAATAGTAATTCCCCCTATTTATTAGAAGAACGAGCAAAACGTTTCTTTCTCGATAAAGATGATGAAAGTACGTAAATTATATGGAAAATCAGCACACTTCTCCAGTTTTTTTAATAGGATTAAGCACTTTTTACGACTAAAACGAAAGCCGGACAGCATATTTACAAAAAATGCCTTTCATGTTTTCCTCTCGAACATGACGATTCTTCAAGAATTTTTATGTAAAAGCCACTTTTGGTGGAATATAAATAGATAAATACGTTTTACGGATCATCCTAATTAAAGATGTTTTTACACAAGTAGGCTTATTTACAATCAATAATGCATATACACAATAAGGATAAAATTACTTGACCAAGGACGGATACGGAAGAGGTGAAAAGTTAATCTTCAGATCTTATATAAATTTTAACTGTTATCTTATGTCATGTGGGATATTAATTATTTTTTTGTATATCGACCCCATTTGAAATAGGCTGTATCCGCTCCTGGTTACAGCCCTGCAACAACTTTGTAGGGTGATTTAATGGCGTTTTTTTTATATTTCTCATATCTCTGAAACGAACCATACATACCTTCAAGGAATTGTTTACATTTAGCCGTGTCAGATGGCTTCCGAAATATTATCAGTGTAAGGACTAAAAGCAAATAGTTTTTGTAAACACTTTATTAGTGATCAGCGATAGTTCAATTGGTATAAAATTATTTCTATTTTAGTCATAATGTATCTAACTTTCTTGGCATGTTAGAATATATTTCTTTTTTCTTTTAATGTTGTAATCTATTGTCCTACTTCTGTTTATATAATATTCTTTTATCTTTTAAAATAGTTTTTTGGTATCTTTTTTTTTTCCGTTAATTCATTCAGAAATACATAGTTAGCTTTAGGCCCCCAAAAGTCACTGCCCGCCACTGGACTGTTCTAAGTTTGTGGTTCTACAGAACATCTGTAATAAAACAAAAACAAAATATGTACAGGGTGAATCAAAGTCTTGCTTGAGATGAATCATTTGAACATTGAAAAGTCAGTTTTCTACATAAACATTATTCAAAAAAAAAGCAACCGTTTTGGAGATGCAAGAAATTGAGGTTTGATTTACTGCTGAGTTTTTATAATTTATTGCAGATTTAGGAAGGGCAATTTGTTCCAAATTTGGTATGTTAACAACATATTTTCAGTTAATATTATTTTTCATTCCACTCTATATTTTAACTTTTATCAAGAGGAACTTAATTTGTTTTTTAAATTATTTCATTGACCCTAAGGGGTATTTTCACTATATAATTTCAATTATTCTGTTCTCTGAAGCCATTAATGTTTATTACATTACGGTTTACAAGTTTCCTTACTTTGGATTCTTTAAATGTGCTGGCTACCCTGATGACGCTATGGCAAGCAGAAACACGTGTCGGTAGATATTTTAAAGTTTTTTAAAGTGAGTGTCAACTGGTGAGTACCTTGTGTTTTATTTATTTTTTGGTTTTACTAGACAGAATAGTTGAAATTAAAAATAACATTATTGAGTCAGTTGTACTGAACATAATGTGCATATTATCTTTTTTTGTAATCCAAGTTTCAGCGTTTTGGCAAATGGCCGGGAAAATAATTGTTTAAAAAGATATATGTTATACTTATCTGTGATAAGATTTGTAAAAGTTAGTAAATAATAATTAACAAAAAATTTTCAGTTAATATTATTTTTCATTCCACTCTAATATTATATATATACGTAAAAGTCGTCGCTACCTTCCCATTCTCTACGTTAAAGCACAAAATAATATCAATTTAAAAATAGGCAGATGTAGAAAATAAAAAGAGGGCATTTTTCAAGTTAAGTGCTATAAATCACTGTTAAAATGTTTCTATTAGTAATATTAAAAAACGAAAACAAACACCTATTCATCCTAAATAACATATAGATCTAATATAAAATTGCAGGCAATACTGATGCGTGTTTTTTTTATTAATAAGAAATACCTACCATTTAATTTCATAAAATATCTTATGAATAAAAAAAATACGCATCAGTATTGCCTGCAATTTTGTATATTAAATCCAACTGTATTTGAGATGAATTATCTGTTTTTATCATTTGTTCTCATCAATTGAAAAATTTTAATAGCGATTTAAAGTTTTATATTGGTAATCTTAGCAACGAGGGCGTGCTATCGCAGCCTTTAATGTTATTCCATTCCTATCTATTTTAACGTTCGGTTTAAAGTACGATACAAATCTAATATAATATTCCAGTAGAAAATCTATGAACGCAGCAGGTATGTATATACTTTTTTAAATCGGAGAATATTGTCGAGAAACATTTTGAAAATGTCGCATTCACTTCCCCTTCGAAGAGTTGATGTAGAATGATGGATAAAGAATTTCCCAGAGGCATAGTTTGATGGCACAGAACTTCGGTACAATATTTGTGAGAAAATACTGTCATGGACAGTTCGTACAAAAAATACAAATTAATGACAAATTTTAAACACAGTTTATAAGGCAATAAGTCAAGAAATAAGGGTTTTATACTAGGGTAAACAAGAATTACAGTTGAAAAACATTAAAGACAAGATTGATGTATGGTCCATGTTAGACTTAAAAATTTCTATTGATTAATAAATTTAATTTAAAGCTTTCTTGTACATGTAGTATTTGAAGATTGTTTAAATTTGGAAAATTGTGACCTAATTAAAATATGGTTTGAAAAAGTTGAAACTGTTTTTTGGAGTCAACAAAGTAAAATATGTTTGATAATATCGTAATGATAAATTGTCAGTTATCACCAGTTAACGGATTATTATACAATTTAATTTTTAGAAAATCTATATCTATGTGCACTTATTTTTATTTATATTTACCTAAAAATATTGAATCGCAAAAACTTGTGTATCGGGCTGTTTTGAATAATTTTGTCTGTTAATGTATTCAATTTTTTGTTTTTAGTTTTACCTAAATAGTAGTTTTGTCATAATAGTTTTTAAGTAGGTATTTGTGGTGCAAGTTAATACAGTAATTTGCAATATGTTCCGAATTTCGCAATCACTAAAATCCATTTTCACTGAAGTAATTTAAAACAAAATGAGTGACAAAACCTCTCTTATGAATAATCAAAAGATTCTGCCTCATAGCGTTGCAGTAATTTATTAAATATTATGTAAGTAGATGAGACCATTTCTACTACTTTACGCGAGGAAATAACTCCTCGACTTAAATTTATAATGAAATTATAATTATTATAAATACAAATTATGACAACGCCATAGCTTGTCCTGGAGTATATGTTAATTTAATTATTGTGGCTTTATCCTTATCATACATATTATATGTATGCACCTACCTTCTGAAATTGGCAATGTGTTTAGAATATTGAGAAATTCCTCGTAATTTTTTTAGCTGAGAGAATTTTGGAGACATAAATATTCTTTTTCACTTTCCTGAAGGGCTTAAAGCTTGAAGGGCTGACTGCAAGCGATGGTACATTAATTTTACGGTTACAAGTTTATCACTTGACCTGTCAGGGAATCTTGTTCAAATTTCTGTAACGAATTGCTTTGATAAAATGAACTCACACATTTTAATGCACTTTGAAGGTGTAAATTATTTTCTTCGAATAGCAGAAATCCATTTTTTATACAAACTTTCATCCTTCGGAAAAAGAAAACACGCACTTTCGGCCCATTCGCATAATTTACAACCCGATACGCTGCATTTATACTTCAAGTTTACGAACTTCTACACTGACAACTTAATTAATAAAACACCATTGTAGCGTGAAAACTCTCGGAAAAAACAACTAATAAGCTAAGATGTACCTAATCCATATATAATATGTACAAATAACTGCACCCTTAAAACGTGCAACTAGTTATAGATTCTCGAATGCTCGACCTAGCGGGTGTGACGGAGGCAGGTCCGCTCGGATTAGCACTAATGCCTATAATGACTTTAGTCATAAGTTAAGTGCTAGGTGATACCATATTTTTGCCTAGTTTTTTCTTGTGTATACTGTTATTTTTTACAAATAAAGGTATAAAAAAAATTCCAATAAAGAGTACCAAAAAATAATACCTAAATAAAAGGTACAAAAAGTGGTAATCCTCTCACTACATTTAATTGAAAATTAAATAAAGCAGCACATACGCTTTCTTGATTATTTATATCATACAAAGAGATGTGATTAAGCTTAATTTGCGATTGCCTCCTTGTAAAAGATTTTTTATCAAATAACCTCGACCTCAAGAAGGATATCCTTCTTGAGGCCGTTGCGTATACCATTCGCATACCAGTTTCTGGTTATTGCCTTCTTGCGAGTAGGTATAATAAATATCAACAAAGAGGATCTCAGAATCATAAGTCTCTATTTGATAGTAGAGTACTAACAATTTAATGGTAACTCCATCTATCAGTGTCAATGGCAATGTAATAAATTGGAAAGATGCTCCGATAGAGCCATCTTTACAAATACAGGTATAATAAAAATTAAAATACCAATATTTGTCAGCATTTGTTATTTTTTATATCTGTTTTAATAAATATAAAGAAATATTTTAAAAAAGTCTCATCAATCATAAAATTTATATTGTTATTACAAAACAAGGACGTTTATTGAATGTTTACAAGAACTTTTCCCACAAATTGATTCAACCTGAATATTTTTCAAAAAAAAAAAAACATTGGCGTAACATTTTTTTCTTAAAAAAAAAGGACAATGACCCACATACACACCAGTGAACGAAATATTGTAATTGTAATCTTATTGTTGTTTTATAAGGATTTGTTTGGAAGGGCACATACCAAATTTGAAACAAATGCCGCTTTCTATTTCTGCAAAATAAAAAACCAAATAGTAAATCAAACTTCAAAATGGCTGGTTTTTGATATAAGGTTTATAAGAAACTGGCATTATTTTTCAGTGTTCTATTGATTCTTAGGGAACGACTTTAACTTTGACTCACCCTGTATATATTGGTGTAGCACCTATAGTTAACTTTTAGGTGGAAACAATTGGTGATGCGTATATGGTGGTATCAGGCCTTCCTGAACGAAACGGCGACGGCCACGCTAAAGAAATTGGATTACTGGCCTTAGCAATTTTAGATGCGGTACGATCATTCACAATTCAGCACAGTCCAGATTATCAATTGAAACTTCGAATTGGAATCCACTCAGGACCCGTATGTGCAGGTGTAGTAGGGCAAAAAGATGCCTCATTATTGCCTCTTTGGAGATGCTGTAAACACAGCTAGTAGGATGGAAAGTACAGGTCAATGTAAATATCTAATTTATCAGATTTGTAATATCCTGCTACAGAGATATTAATAATTAATTAATGATGCTATTTCAAATACAACTATTTGTATTACTCAATTTCATGTATTGTTATTTATTTCATATGCACAGGGTAATCATTTTAAGTGCCTCACTCGATTTCGTTGTTTGATTTTTTCACGTAGGAAAAAATTCCAGAACTATATTTATGTATTTTTTCTGAGGAATCTAAATTCGAAAATAAAAAAACAATTAATTGAACATGAAATAAAGAGTTAAGACCGAAAACTAAAAAATATAAAAATTGACACCCTGTATATTAACACGGAAATGGACATGTGATATTCCAATCATTATAAATGCGTATCATACATATTTTTCGTTTTTGGTTTAATCGGAAATTCCCTCAACTTTTTTATTTTCAGTCATCCTGTATATTAGGTCAGTTTAAAGAAAATTTCTTTCTGAATTAAGCAATACACTGTAATACGTTATGTAATCATTATATTTCATATTTAATAAGATATTAAAAGTTTAAATTTAAAATAACACCATGTCTTTTAAACAAAGTCATCTATCTATGAAAACAGATAATAACACTAAAATAATTTATTTATTTCTGAAATTAAAATAATTCTGTATATTTTATTTTTACAACAAATGTTCGAAAACATTACTATTTTGTGCAAACGGAGGCAAAGGCATTTGATTTAATTAAAAAATTCTACAAGAAATAGAATTAACAACCCCATTATTGTAAGCAGATGCAGAGAGAATTTATTCAAACGCCTTCGCCACTGTTTGCAGCAAAATGATAATGTTCTCGAACATTTTTTGTAAATAAAATCAATGGGATTTTAATTTCTAAAATAAATATATTATTTGTTTTTATTTTTTCTTGACTATTTTTATTTGTTTTCATAGATGATCTTGTTTTAAAAGATATATTTGTGTTATCACTTGTTCATTTCAGCATTAATATACAATGTGTTAATTTTTCTATTTTTCAATCATAACTTTTTGATTTGAGATTCAATTGTTTTTTTTTTTTTCGATTTTGAATTCTTCAGAAAAAAAATGGATAATACAGTTTTGAAATTTTTCGTAGGTGAAAAATAAAGTAATGAAATTAAGCGAGGCACTTAAAACGGTCATCCTGTAAAAAATCTGGAAATAAGGCATTTTGCAAAACAATATTTAGTACCTACCTCACACAAAATGTTGCACTATTCTTATATTTCTCTCTCATGTTTTATGTCACATACCGGACGTCACTGAGACATGGTACATGCGCCCCTTTTTTTTTGTTTAATTTCTAACTTAGAAAAATTATATTATAGTCAATATACAAATAAAAAAGACTAAAAAAAAAAAAAGTATAGCAATGCCGGTTTCAACGGAAATACGAGAAATAGAAATGTTACCATACAAACTTTTTCCTTGTCGAGAATATTGGCGCTTTGTTGACAATTCACAGTTCTTAACAACCATAGAGCATTTGAAGAACAGTGTAAGAGATTTTTTTAATACCCCGATGCAATGAAACAATGTGATAAATGAACTTGATAAACTGACGCGTTTGTGCAGATATGTCAATAATGAACATTTTGAACACTTACTGTGATTTCTAATAAATTTTTGTCTTTTTTTGTTTTCAGTACCTACTTGTTTTTGCTATATATAAATATATTATTATAAATTTCAACCCCCAGTATTATCAATTTTAAAGGGACCTTTAACTTAAAGGGAGTTTTAGTGACCAGAAAACAAACAAAATATAAATATTAGAATTTTATAATTTAAATGAAAAATTAGGTTTAATGGCATTCGTATATCTCGATTCATACTTTGTTGGAATTGCTGATAATACATTTTCTTGTCACTAAAACTCCCTCTAAGCTAAAGGTTCCTTTAAAATGTTCATAATACCGTGGGTAAGTGAATTTTAATAAAGCTCCTGTTAAACAGTCATTTTATTTGTTCAAGAAATAATAAAAAAGCAGATTGTGGGAAAATATATAAAATGGTTTAAAATCCTTGACATTATTAGATGAAGAATTCAATACTCAATGTAATACCTAAAATAGAACCTAAGTTTACATATGAAATAACAGATTCGTAATATTAAATTACAGAATCCTTAAAAGTTACTTCACAGACAGAGAAAAGAACTAATTTCAAGCCATTGTATTTAATATCTTTGTACATAATACAACAATATTGGGAATTTAAGTCTTTACTTCGCCCCATGGTGGCTAAAAATCGCACTTTGAAGGAACAAGTAGTTTTTGTTTACATTCGTTTGATTATATTTGTATAGTTTGTTTGTCGGGGTTTTATTACCGGTTTTTTATATTTCATCATTTATTCCACAATATGCTGAAGAAAACAGTGCATAATACGAATTGTTGTGTGTAAAATTGTCCCTCAAGGAAAAATGTGGATAGGAATCCACTTTCACCATTTTCACAAGAAAGACGCGGGGTTTGTTTATATCACCAATATCTATGGTATTGTGGAGAAAATAGATAAAAGTATGGGAGAAAGCATAATTGATGGGAAAAGCGTTAACTTCGGCAATGCGTGTCAATTTCAAGCCAAAGGACTATAATGCAAAAGATATTTAAAGTTATAATGGTGACTTTTTAAGTACTCCCACAAATTAGCAGAAAATAGTGGAAAATAGGTTAAACTTACTGAATTTACTTACCAAATTTCGATTCATATAATTTTTTCTACCTAAAAAAGAACCCACAAAAGCAAATAAAACGAATGTAAGCAACCCAAGAATCAGCTAATGTTTTTACTTTTCTGATTGCAGCGCCATAGGCGCCTTGGCGATTTTAATTCCCAACAGTCATTAAAGAAACAATTGAACTTCATTTGAAACGTATGTATCAAATTTTTATAGGCCTACTACGTTTTCTGCATTTAATAATATATCGCTAATAATAACGAAAGCAAAAATCAAACACTCAAGTATGACATAACGCCGAACTCACAATTTAATGCTCTACCCAAAACTGTAAAAATATACAGGGTGTCATGATAAAAAAAGAATTCATTTCCGTTAAAACCTGAAATGATAAATACTTTTTTTTGTCAAATAATGCCTTTTATTTGTTTATTGGATATATTATTTGTCCAAGTTAAAAATTAAACAAAAAAAAAAAGGGTGTGGGGTCAACCATCTGTGACAGCCGGTATAATTTTAATTTGTTCTAACCTTTTAAACTTTTCTTTTGTATTATTAGCACCAATAAATTACTATTACCAATTGCAATATAGTATCATATTCTCATATTTAACTTATTTAGACAGTGGCGGCTGGTGGATTTAGGTTATACAATATCACAATAATGGAGCATGGAACCCAAGCAATATTTTAAGGCACGACTATCAGTACTGATTGAAGGAGTTCTGTAGAAAAAAAAATTGAGAAAAAAAATTACAAAAATGCGCAGCCTCCCCAGATTACTTTTAGACCAATGGTGACTGGTGGATTTAGGTTATACAATATCTCAGTATTGGAGCATGGAACCCAAGCAATATTTTAAGGCACGACTATCAGTACTGATTGAAGAAGTTTTGCAGAAAAAAAACGTACAAAAATGCCCAGCCTCCCCAGATTCCTTCTAGACCATTAATAAAATCTTTGCAAACTATTTTTTTCGTAATCAGAAGGAAAATTTTCAGTTTTTTTTTTGGTTTTCGAAAATTTTGATTTTTTGTAAAGTTATATGACACTTTCAAATTTAAGTTCTTCATCGTGTAAATTTCAATATGTCTTTACAAAAACTCAAAATTTTCAAAAACCAAAAAAAAACGGGGTGATAAATGTTTCTTCTGATTACGAAAAAAAAAAAATAGTTTGCAAATATTTTACTAATGGTCTAGAACGAGTCTGGGGAGGCTGCGCATTTTTGTAACTTTTTTCTCAAACATTTTTTTCTGCAAAACTCCTTCTATTAGTACCGATAGTCGTGCCTTCAAATATTGCTTGGATTCCATGCTCCAATACTGAGATATGGTACAACCTAAATCCACCAGCCGCCACTGTTCTAGACCATTAGTAAAATCTAACTATTTTTTTTTTTCGTAATCAGAAGGAAAATTTATAACCCCGGTTTTTTTTGGTTTTCGAAAATTTTCATTTTTTGTAAAGTTATGACACTTTGAAATTTAAGTTTGCAATTTTTTTTCCTCGATTTTTTTTTTCAGCAAAACTTCTTCAATCAGAACTGATAGTCGTGCCTTCAAATATTGCTCGGGTTTCATGCTCCAATACTGAGATATGGTACAACCTAAATCCACCAACTATCACTGATCAGACATCTTTCTATTTTTATTTTTATCGCCAAAATATTTGGGATGAAAATAAACGTTTCTAAATTTTATTTTACAGCATTAAAAATTCATGTAAGTGAAACAACCAAACAAATCTTTGACAAATTTGGTACATTCAATCTGGAACTACGTGGAGAAGTCGAACTAAAAGGAAAAGGCTTTGTAACAACTTACTGGCTTTTGGGAAGTTCAGAGCAAGATCCCAGACCTCCGACTCCAAGACACATGTTGATTAATACAGAACAAGATACTAATCCATATCCTTTAATATTTATGGGTTAACATTTAGAATAAAAGTAACCAAAATGCAGCCCAGAACACCTACATCGGTTTTTTCCCTCTCAATGGTTTTAGAGAAACCTCAAATCCCTTTGAATGTATGGAATAAATATTCGGTGTAATTTATCCTATCATAATATATATTTCTTTTCTACTATTATTGTTCACTTAAAAGTAAATTTGTACGGTTTTTCCTACAGTGTCAAAATATATTTTTATTTTAATGTACCTGTCTAATAAATACAACATTTATTTATTTATCAGACCGTATCTTTATTTTGCCTGACAATTTAAAAAAAAAGTTTATAAAAAATAATAGATCAATAAAAATGTTTATTTTATTGTAGTTACTTACAATTTAATTATATACTAAATAAATGATACTCAGTTTTAACAAAATAAAGTAAAACAGTAAATAAAATATTTAACAAAATATAAAGTTGAAGGTACTCATTTATAGCTACACAATGTTTATTCTTCAGATATTGCTACCATTAAAAAAATCACAACCCTAAGTAAAATATAAATAAAATCACTTAAATTATAGAAAATTTATAAAACAGCAACACTGAAATGTGTGAAAAATATCAATGATCTGAGCAATTTTTTGATATAAAAAATATAAAAGATTTATTGTAATCCTAAATCCTAAAAATTAGCTAAAACCTGCTAAGTGGTACTATTTTACTAATTGCAATTAACAAGTGGAATGTTTTTCTTTAATTGCTTCTTAGATATATTAACAACTAGTGTTAAAAAAATTAGATCACAGACCTAAACATTTTGTATTATGAGAAACATCGGAATTAACTATTCACAGAAAGACTTCAGTTAGTAGTTTTTGTTGAATCTTTAACTGGAACTGTTTTTTGTTTGATCCCTAATTGGTTGTGTTACAGGTGGCGCAGACTGTTTTAAAGAAGGAGTCTCTGGAGTGGGTTTCTGAGATGGAGGTGGAACTTGTTTTTGTGATGAAGGGGTTTGCTGTGAAGAGGTTGGAGTTTGTTGTTTTGGGGGTGGAGCCTGTTGCTTAGGTGGGATCTGCTGACTAGGTGGAGAACTTTGCTTTGCTAGTGTTGGAGTTTGTTGTTTTTGTGGGGGGAGTAGTTGTTCTAGGTGGAGTAGTAGTTGTAGTTGGAGGCACAGCAGTTGTAACTGGGGGAGTAGTTGTAGTTGGGCGAGCAGTAGTTGTCGTTGGGCGAGAATTAGTTGTCGTTGAGCGGGCAGTAGCTGTCGATGGGCGAGCTGTTGTTGTAGATGGGCGCGCTGTTGTTGTAGATGGGCGAGCTGTTGTTGTAGATGGGCGAGCTGTTGTTGTAGATGGGCGAGCTGTTGTTGTAGATGGGCGAGCAGTAGTTGTAGTTGTTCTGGGAGAAGTTGTCGTGGTTGGTGGTGGAGTTGAAGCAGTTGTTGTTACTGGGCGCTGTGTTGTATTTGGGACTTGAGTGGTTTTTGTTTCTACAGGAGCTTCACGTTTCTTTTTTCTGATGTTAAATGCTCCCAACCAATCTTTGATAAGGGTATTTTAGCAATATAGTCATTAAAAGGTGATCCAAGGTATAAAGTATCCTTGAAAATGTGACTTTCACAGATATGACTAATTTTCTTATTTGTTCCATGAAGGCTATCCACAATATTTCCAGCTTTATCTACGCGGTATTGTTACTCTTGTTGAGGTAAAAAGAGTACCTCCTGAAGAAAAGTGACCAATCTAAAACAATTTATGATTTATTTATACAAAAAAATCAAAAATTGAAAACAAAAATTCTTTGTAAATAATTATTAGTAAAATTACAAAATCTGAATGGTTTTAATATTTGTATTCTTATTAAATATAAGAATACAAACATTAAAACAATATGCAGCATAAGGTAGTATCTACCCAAGTGGCTCAAAGTGCTATAAGAGTTGTTAGAACGTTTATAAAGCGAAATATTAAAAAGTATTTGTCATAAAAATGCTTTTTTCATTCGTATACGATATTTATAAAGCGTAAATAGGCACCGTTTTACAAAACATTTTTGTCGTTTATGATTGGTCCACATGCATTTATTCTTATAAATGTGTGTAATAAATATAACCTTTCATTTTGTTGTCCCGCGAATTTTCATACTTCTTATTTTGTATAAAACCTTGAGAAGTTTTTGCGACTTTCTGACTGTCTTTGCGCAGCATGGAAAGTAAAGGAGACATTATTCATAGTTTTGATGCTGAGTAATATCTCATGTTTCGCATATTATAGGGTGTCCCAACCAAAAGTAGGCACCCTGAATAACTTTGCAGATAAAATTTTTTTGAAAAATTGGTGAAACACGTCGACCTTGTTTCCAAGGGGGGTCATATTTTAATGTAATACTTGTATACCTATCATCATCCCTATACCCTACACGGCCACCCCCTCAAAAAATTCAAATGGCAAGGGGGTCGAGTGATACATCTTTTGAAAGGTCTTTCAATTCCTAATTCCCTACATAACTGTGTATTTTTTTTTAACTTTAACAAGGTGTCATGTACAGTACATACGCAAGGGGGTAATTCTTTGGCTTATTTCATGACTGAAAGTTTATATAAACATAGGTCCGCAAACGCTTCTTTACTGACAAATGCGACCTGTCAAAATTAATAACAACAGATTATTCAAATAGAACTGGAGCCTACTAGACCGTTTTAAAAATTTTCAATTTTATCTAGCGAATTACAGAAAATAGTTTATTTTTTTTCTCGGTAACGGTCGCATATACGGAAAAACTACAAGATACCAAAATTTCTAAATAAAACAAAAAATTCATATTGTATCTACCAGTGGCGCATCGAAAAAAGTTCAGGGGGGAGAAAAAGGGCCATGACGCCTAAAAAAAAATCTCCCTGTACATTATCACAACCATTTGGCATGCCCAATGATGTATGCCCTACAGCGTAACCTATATTCCAAATTTGAGCTAAATATCTCAAAAACTGCAGGAGCTATTAAGAAAAAAAAATCTTGGGGAAATGACGTCTTTCACCGGCAAATGACATTCTCCGGCAAAGTTGGACATTATCGACAATAACTGGCCAGTGTCATTATTTCCTATGTAAATTGGGCATTGTTGCCAATTGTTAATTGAAATGGAGTTTCTACAACGTTGCCCGGGCATTGTCGTCATTGTCCACTACAGAGCGGGTAATTATGGTATAAACTAAGCTTTGGATCCTTGTCAAACAATTCTAGGTTATGTTTGTTGTTTATTTTGTAAGTGAAACGCATGTGCTCTTTGTGATTCAAGGAGGTTCTGTAAATAAAGTGATTTGAATAGAAAAAACTAATGGATTGTCAAGGCGGCTATAAAAATAATAAATGTTCATGTCGCTCCAGCAAACACTCAAAGTGCCACGAATCACTTTCATGCTAGAATAAAGATGATTAACAAAGCTTTAATTATAATTCCAACTTTATCTAGTTGCTTTTGGCCAATGTTGTCAATAACCGGACAAGTGTGACAATATCAAGATCCAATGTATATATTGTGTAGATTGCCCACTTTTAACGGGAAAAGTTGTCAATGCCCAGGCAAGGCAGTCAATTTCCAGTAAAAATGGGGATTGTCATCATTACCCGGTCAAAGTCGTCAATGCCCAAATTACATCATTACCCGTAACATATACATCAATGTAAAACAGTAATATATAATTTTTATAAAAGTTTCATAAACTTCTTACACATCTATTTCAAATTAAAATTACATATACTATATAACATTTTAATATTATCACATTTATGATGTATAAAGAGCACCAAATATTGCAGTTAGAACCCTTAAACGATAATAATTTTAAGCTAGTTTTAGTCATCATCAAGATTTTTGGAGTATGGACCTGGATTTTTTTTTTGTATTTTGAAAGCCTCTTTTATTATAACTTCACCTATTCACAGTAAAATAGACGAGTGATGGCGAGCGGATTGGCGTTACAGCCTATTCAAATATAATTGGTGCAACAAACTGAAGTAGAATACCAGTGGCGTGGAAATTATAATAAATTAATGTGAATGCAAACAAAATGATGAAATAATAATTATTATCCAATCGCTACATTGCTTTCATAGGTTAATACAAGTAATTATTTGATATCTGCAATGCATCATTAAACCATGTCTATAACAAATAATCACAAAAACAGTGCTGATATATATAACGCCCGTTATATTCCTGGAAATTGTAAAGTCAGCTTAGATAAGAAAATCTTATAAAAAGCGTGTCTCCACTAGGGAGAGCGTTCATTCTTCTCTGTACGTTGCATATCACAGTTATTGTAGACAAAAATAAATAAATAATATTGTTCGAATTTTTGTTAGTTTTTAAAAAACAACTTTTCAACGAATAAAAATATTATTGGCGCAGTCGGTAGGATATCAAAAGCAATCAATTAATTGATCAGTGTTCGTCTCAACGATTTATTTGATATCCCGAATCTACAATCCAAGATCCATTCGTGAGTGACGTGAGGAGAATTTTCCATTGGGGATCGAAGACTTCAATTCCACTGAGAGAGTAAGAGTTTTAGAATTCATCCTTTATTTTTGTAATCATTTTCACAACACCCCAGTAGCAAGGGTAGCATAAATTCAGGATTAGATGGATTGATTCCTGAATGCGAACCGAGTCAAAAGTGAGTGAAAATATTACATTCCTATCCTTAATTCCGTAATCATTTTCACAACACCCCAGTAGCAAGGGTAGCACAAGTTCAGGATTAGATGGATTGATTCCTGAATGCGAACCGAGTCAAAAGTGAGTGAAAATATTACATTTCCCATCCTGTTTGTAACTCAATTGAGAACATCTTAGGAAACTTAAATTTAGTAACGTGATAAATCTTTTAAGATAATATCAAGTATTAAAATCAATTTTGATCATTAATACCTAATTAAGATTTGAATTAACGTTGTGCTTTTCAAAGTATAATTAAACTGCAATACCACGGCGAAAAATCCTAATTCTAATAGTCCGGTAGAAAGATTACATTCCAGCCTAATCGAAAGCTTACGAATATTACGGATAGAACAAAAAACTAACTCAATAACAAGTTTAATGATATACGCTCTAATTGGCTATAATAATACGATTCACAGTTCAACCAAATTTACACCAATGCAAATAGTCAAAGGTATACTAAACCATGCAACACCAATTGAAATAACTGAGTCGCAAGTCGTATCCGATTATTTAAATAAACATATTGAGAATACCAACGTAATACATCGGTTGATCAACGAAAATAATTCAAGATCTAGGGATATAACTAAAATAAACGAAAGCAGAGTAGAACCCGCCGAAATTCACATAGACAGTAATCAAAACGTGTATGTCAAAGACAATACTCGAAATAAAATAAAACCTCTTTACCAACAGGCTAAACCATTATTGGACGACCTAGATAAAGTAATCACAAATAAAGGAACGTTTCATAAAAAAAATTGTTAAACCTATTAGAAAAGTAACTAAAGATAAATTGTCTTTACAGGAAGAAGATGAAGAATATCGTGATACTTCTTCTCGCGACAACCTATCCGTTTCGGATAGGTGCAATTAGCGTAACTCCCCTAACCAATCCAATATTCCATATAAAATCGGACCAACCCATATCACCCAGAGAAAGCATACTTTCATAAAATATATCGAAGTTAGTCAATATGAACAATATTTATCACAAATACAGAAAGTGCTTGATGGTATTTCCTTAGATGCAAAGGAACAATCGGAAACCTCTGTGTTGTACGAATTTAACGAATCACATCCAGACCTTGAACCATTAAAAAATCATGTACGGGATTCAATACAACAAGCTTATCTAAAATTGACCAATTTGAAACCTCAACTTATTAGACGAAAACGAGCTCCTTTTAATTTTGTCGGAAGAGCTGAAGGTTGGCTCTTCGGTACTCTTACAGACCAAGATGGCGAAAGATACGATAAAGCTATAGCAACTTTAGGTAATAATCAACAATCAATTCACCACGACTTCACAAACTTTGTATCTATTAGTAAAAATTTCATGAATGAAACTACTAGAATATTCGAAAAATTAAATTATAATAATAAAATTATTAAACAAGACTTAAAGGAATTATCAAAAACAATCAATAACAGAACTCGTTACATAGGCTTACAACAAGTACTAAATATGTTACTAATAGATTGTAATTTATTAATAGAACATATAGATAACATTCAAAATTCGATCACCTTTGCCGGATTAAGAACATTGACTAATTCCATTTTACCACTAAATGAACTAACTGAACTGATTTCCGTAATGAAACGTAAATATAACAAGCAAGTATTAGATTTTCACATTAAACAAGAATATTATAGGTATTTGTATACGGAATTAAAATATCACGATGATAATGTATTGATTTTGATACACTTCCCAATAATTGAGAAGGATGTTTTCGATTTATTCCACTTATTCCCGATTCCAATCAATAACACTACCATCATACCATATAAATCCTATATCCTAATGAATTCTTCTACTCATCATTATCAAGAAGACAGCTGCCACCCGATCGAAAATATTGCATCACCCACGTCAAAGAATGGGTAAATCAAAAGGACTGACTGTATACCCCAAATATTACGAGGAAATACTCAAATTCCTGGATGCCCCCTTACACCCATCGATCTCCAAACTACTCTGGTGGAAACCATCAACGACGCCTACATAATTATCCTACCAAAACAAACGGTCCGGTTAACCCAAGAATGCCAACCTAATGGATTCACAGATGTATCGACCCCTAGCCTAATACAAATTCCCGAGCATTGTACCATTATAATTCCGGGTACAAAATACTCGAATGACGAATCAACAATTCAAGGGGCCCCATTTCACATACCAACCATCCCGGATTGGCACCCAAGTGAAGCCGCACGGAAGATTCAAATCCCCGGAGAAATCCAGTTAGACGAACTTACCAAAATACAAAGCAAATCTAATGAATTTGTTATTAAATCATTGGACAAAGTGACTCATGTTAAAGGACTAAATGTGTTCGAGATATTACTTCTTGGACTAACAGTGTTAATATTTTTCTTCATACTATATAAATGTTATAAAATAAGACAATCAAAACAATCTTTATTATTCTGCTTTTCTAAATCTAAGCCGACTACCACTGTACATGAAAATCAAGATTTTACAAACGATGTTTTCCCTTAATTTTCAAACTTTGAGGGGCGCGTTATATTCCTGGAAATTGTAAAGTCAGCTTAGATAAGAAAATCTTATAAAAAGCGTGTCTCCACTAGGGAGAGCGTTCATTCTTCTTTGTACGTTGCATATCACAGTTATTGTAGACAAAAATAAATAAATAATATTGTTCGAATTTTTGTTAGTTTTTAAAAAACAACTTTTCAACGAATAAAAATATTATTCGCCTCTGATCGACACATTTGTTATTCTGCTCTAGCCGAAGAGTGGGGTAAATAAAATTCCGTTCGCCATCAGTTGTCTGTTTTGCTGTAACACACATAGGTCCGGTTTTACAATCGTGAGTTAACTATAAGTTGGCAGTTAACTAGCACTATATTTTCATAAAAATCGATGAGATTCTAATACAAACCATTTCAACTAAAAATTATTATTTGTTGCACTTCAAAAACAAATGTAAAATTGAAAAAATTCGAATTCTAAAAAGTGCGAGTTTAGCTAACCCACGATTGAAAAACCTAGCCATAGTGGTTAAAATATATTTTAAGCTAGTTTTAGTCATCATTAGGATTTTTTGAATACAGTTCTTAGCTTAAAGCTTAAAACATATTTTAACCACTATGTGTGATACCATAGGTGAATTTAGAATAATAAAAGCTTTCAAAATCCGTCAAAAAAATTCTAAGTTCGTATTTAAAAAATATAAGTTATTGGATCCACGGACACGAAACGTCGGAGAAAAAATGTGATATTGCCACGTTAAAGCTTATCACAAATTGCAATGAAGAAGCATTTTTTAGTTTTTCCCTCTTTCTGATAACAACGCCGCCGTGAGGAAAATGTGAACAAAATTCCAAAAATTTGCTTTTTTCGAAATAACTCAAAAGCGCAAAACAATTTTCAAAATTTGTTAAGACAGTTTGAATAGTCACCTAATTACGCAACTTTTTTCCCATTTAACCGAATCCGTATCTCTTACCATGTCCAAGATACCCATGCTGTGCGAGTAAAAAAAATCTAATAAAAATACGAATGACAACAATCAATTGTTGATTGTTTTTATTTCTTTAACTGACACAATAAACAATGATGAATACAATCACAAAATTTCGAATATTTATGAGCTGATACAGTATCAACCAAATGCCTATGCTAAACCTTGGCAATAATAACTACTCACTATTCATTATGAATATTTTAATAAACAAAATAAAGGTTAAGGGAACATTTTATTCCATTCAAGCATACAAAATTAAATAATATCTAACCGAATAGAAACTGATTTAGTGACATTTTATTTGGCCGTTATTTAAAATATAAATATCTTTTTAATAGTTTAGCTTCAAAAAAAAAAAAATGTAAAACGGACTTCTCATAAACTTGTGATACTATTAAAAATTTAAAATTTTGATCACTAGATACACTTTACACAAAAAAACTTTGTGAACATATTAATGAAATTAAAATACTTACAAAATGAATGGAACGTTCAGCAAATTCAAAGGGGTACACTTTGTTCAATGTTTCAAACATCAGTTCAAATAACCCCATAACTCTTGCTA
Source organism: Rhamnusium bicolor (assembly GCA_029963845.1). Lineage (NCBI taxonomy): Eukaryota > Metazoa > Arthropoda > Insecta > Coleoptera > Cerambycidae > Rhamnusium > Rhamnusium bicolor. The sequence continues at coordinate 18,142 of JANEYF010003336.1, read as the reverse complement.
CTAACTTCCTCAGAAGGGGAAAAGGGCCTATCATTTGATACGGGAGTGGATGATCAGCATCAGCGGCAATAATAAGGGGAACAAGAAAACCACCCTTTCCATCTGATTTTAAATTGTCGGGCAGTCCTGGTAAGCCATCGATAAAAATATCATGAGTACCCTTTTTGGGGCCTTTGAGGTAGTAACGATGAAGGCGATTTCTAGTTGTTTCCGCTACTATTAGAAATTCCTCATCGTCGGATAAAATAACACCATTAGGAAAGTGTAATTTGTTGATTAAAACCTTATTCTTTTTTGTTTTGGCATCATAATGAATCAGTCTGGAAAGAATATTTTACCTTTTTAAAATCAATATCTACACAAATGGATTTTTTTTAAATATATTTTCCTTAATAGACACAATTATATTTTCCCATGAAATGCTGAGTTAAAACACGATTTTTGAGGAGATATAGTATTCCTTGTATAATTGTTGCAGAAAATTATTATGCTGTTAGTGTCGGTTAATACCTATAAAAAACATACAGCTGCTGTTGGCTCGTTATCTTTTTATTATAATACAACCCTAATTTCTCTAACATGTCGTTTCTTATAATATATGTACATTATTAATAGCAATCCTGTAACTTAAATTGGCAATATTGGATTTAATTTCTAGAAGAAATTAATTATTTGGGTATTACATAAGTATCCTTTCAAGCTTAATACTCGTACGATGATAACGATAACAATAAACTACCTATGGTTTCCTATATTTTACATTTTACAGTCATTCTGATCTGAATGCGCTAATATAAAAGTTTTAGGTAGATAATAAATTAAACATGACACTAAGGGCCGGTTTATCAGTGCTGGGTTAAGTTAACTTATCTGACAGATAGTCTGTCTAGAGGTTAATCTCTTTATCATGTTCGGTTAAGTAAAAGTTGTAGTCAAAGTGCTGGGTAAAATAACTATAACTTCCAAGTAGTGGATAACGAATTAACTAAAGGATAGGTAGAATAATGCAAGCCCAATAGGCAAATAACAGATCAATTCTCAAATCTTTTTTATTTTCTCAGTCAGAATGTTATGAAAATGGATGTATTTGATTATTTAAATGATAATGAAAAATTTGTTGAATTAATTAAGTGGGAGAGGAGACCATATATGCTGACCAGAAGGAGAGAGGTGATCATTTTGAACAAATGCATGATCATGACTATTTTGTAAGATTTGGTCTACAAAAACAGTTTTATATATTTTGGAGTTAAATGAACATAAACTTGAATTTGAATCGTCCAACTATTCATGTTTCGTAATTTGTAGATATGTAGATGCAAAAATAAATATATTTAAGTATAAATAATAAAATTGTAGGCTGTATGTAAAAGTAAAGAAATAATTAATAATATCTGTCCTATTTTTTCCCATATTTGTTCGTTCTGTCGCCACGTTACGTCGTCGAATTTTTTTATTTTCCAAAATATGATTATATTTATTGGAAGGTAATACGCACTAAATTTTGTCTCTTGGTATTATTATCATTCACATCTCGTTTTTTTCTTCTCACTTTCCATAATTCCTATGAAACCATTTAATTTTCAAAACACAAATTGAAGCACCCCAGCCCTGAGCTGCTTCATCGCGGATAAATTTCCTATATTTTTTTTACATAAAACTAAATTATTTCCCACCATTTATATCATTAAATTCCAAATTAACTATTAAGTAAAAGGGTTAAATCATTTTCTGAGAATTTTGGCAGAAAACGGATGCATGCAAACTATAGAGTCTAAATTGTTCAGCTAAGTAAATGAACACACAGTATTCATTTAATATTTTAAAACTTTGACAAAACTGTACCAAATCTCAAAGCATTCTCCAGCCGAGAACCGATAACATAAACAAACCAATATAAACACGAAGAGTTGTAAGACCTTTACTAAGAATAGGGTTAAAGGATAATAAATAGTCATTATATCACTTTTCACCTAAAGCATCTCGAGTTATATTTTAGTTGCAAAAACACAAGTTAGCGTTTGGCTATCTCCGTCAAGCTTGCAGGCGTGAACAACGAACTCACTCACGGGAAATCATATAAATACGCCAGATTTCCGACGTCTAGATAACATCTCTGACAACCCCAAGCTATACGCTTTAGTTCTACGGAATCGGGTACGAAGAGATTGTCCAGCTCTCCGTGACAGAGTCGTGCCACATTTCTGACAACCCCAAGCTTTACGTTTTGGTTCTACGGATTCGGGAACGAAGAGATTGTACGACTCTCTGTGATATAGTTGTGCTCCAGGTCAACTCTCTGACAGCCCCTAGCCTCACGCTTTGGTTCTTCGGAATCGGAAAATACGAGAGTGACCCCGTCTCGGAGTTATAGCTATCTACCAGCATTGGGAGCCACGCTTCATTAGCGTGTTATAGCCACCGACGCCGCCGTCGACATGGAGGCGAGTAACTCCGTTGTTACTGAAGAACCCGGGGTAGTGGGCTTCGCGGAACTCCCCGTACGACTCTATATGCTTGAATTTCGCGGTTTCTGACAATACTTGACCGGTGGTACCAAGTGATTTCCAGGTAGGGTTTTTCTGTTATAATGCACTGCTCAATACATTTTTATTAATAATTAGTACAGCCTATATTAATTCAGATAGGATCAGTAACAGTAGTTGTAACTTTCATTCATCTTTCCAAATCAAGTTAGATCAAAACAAGATAATACATAATACATAAGTACATAATAAATAGTGTTCAGTTGAATGTGCAATGTCGCCAACTTAATCAAATTTCACTCCTTGTGAGCGGATCTCGAGCGGTTAGCTGGCAGATTAGTCTGGCCAGATGTCTATGACGCAACATGCAGCTTCCTTTGACTCTCTGAGTGTTTTAACCGGTGGACCTTGTCATGCGACAGGGGGTTCGGGGACAGACATCCAGCGAGTATCGTTTAATACTTTATGGCCACAGCTACCTTATGCGTGCGGTAAATGCGGTTAACGCCTGCCAACCACTACACAAAAAAGTACGGGGTAGTTCGGTTCGTCTTGGTTTAAGCCTACTGATGGCGAGACGAATTCGCGCACTCCACAAACACGGGCAGTTGCCTGTCATATGTCGGAAGTTTCTGCCTATGCAACGAATGTAAATTGGCAAGCGTTAGTTGTATTTATAGTACTGTGATAATGTAGCAACGAGTTCGCGAATTAAATCAAAGCACGGTCGTCTGCATCTGTCCGTCTTCTTTGTCAGGGGACGTTCGGGTACCGCATACAAGGGAAGTTTCTCTTGCAATCATATGTAAGGTTTTACATATGAGTGATAAGTGTATCCCTCTGGTGGTCAATGCTACTACCAGTCAGACATCACTGATGTCTTAGTGACTGATAGCGACCTGCAAAGCAGGTACCAAGAGCTTCGACCTCTAACCCTGGTGGGCTAAACTATATACTGAATAAGATTTGCAAGGAAACAACTACTCAGCGGACAAAAGCCCTGACCTGCATTGAATTAAACCTGCAAATCTTGTTTGGTAGCTAAGATCATTTGTCAATTCCTCACTAGGCATAGACCGGTTTCAAACTTTTTATGTTGACAAATGATCTTAGAGTACCAAACAAGATTTGCAGGTTTAATTCAATGCAGGTCGGGGCTTTTGTCTGCTGAGTAATTGTTTCCTGCAAATCTTATTCAGTTTACATATGTTATTTAAACTACGAAGCGGAAGTTTCCGCGCCGGTAACCAGGTTTGGTTGCTTTGTAGGTTCAACTAGCTAAATATCAATGTATTTCTTGTGGACATTTGTCTGCCATATGTAGGGTTCTACATATGCCAGTTCAAATATTTGGCGGTTTTAATTAAACGGTCAGTAGTTTTGCCACTAGAATTTTTAAGTAAAGTATTTGTGGTGCATGTTAATACAGTAATTTGCAATATGTTTCAGGCTATGAATTTTGCAATAACTAAAATTCATTTTTACTGAAATAGTTTAAAACAAAATGCAGGCTATGAATTTTGCAATAACTAAAATTCATTTTTACTGAAATAGTTTAAAACAAAATGAGTGACAAACCCCCTTTATTATGAATAATCAAAAATTCTTCCTCATAACTTAGCAATAATTTATTAAATATGATGTAAATAGATGAGACGATGAGATCATGTTTACTAATTTTCGCGAGGAAATAACAAGCCTCCTCGACTTAAATTTATAATAATACTATAATTATATTATTATAAATGATGATAACGGCATAATTAAGTTATAGCTGGTCCAGGAGTATATGTTAATTTAAATATTGTGGTTTTATCCTTATCATGAATTTGTTGTATTATATCTACTTTCCGAAATAGACAATATGTTTAGAATACTAAAAAATTCTTCGCAATTTTTATACCTGAGAGAAGTTTGGAGACATAAATATTCTTTTTCACTTTTCTGAAGGTGTTGAACAAATTAAGCTTGTTCAATTATCCGAAGTTTAGCATCCCTACTTTGATGAATAGAAAAAGGTGTTAAAAAATATTCTGGACAATCAGAAAATTTAGTGGGTATTGCATGTTATAACTATTAACATGTACCTGTCTGGGAATCTTGTTCAGAGATCTGTGACGAATTGCTTTAATAAAGTGAAGCTCACACATTTTAATACACTTTGAAGGTGTAAATCCTTTTCTTAGAATAGCTGGAATCCGTTTTTTTACACGCGTTCGGAAAAAGAAAACACACACACTTTCGGCCCATTTATATAATTTTCTTTACAACCCGATACCTACACTGTATTTATATGGCATGTTTATGAACCTTTACACAGACAATTGAATTTAAAAAACAATAATTATGTCTTGAAAACTCGGAAAAAACAAATAATAAGCTAAGATGTACCTAATCCACAGTATAACCAGTAGATTATTTCAGCTACATTTCATTCATAAATCCACTGAGCGCTCTGGGACCTCGAATGAAGGTAGTTGCGTCACAGTCGTAGTATTTTACAAGGATACCATGGGTGTGCGAAACAAATTTATCGTTGTTGATTAATTAATAATAAAATAAATAATTATTAGTTAGGAGAGAGACTACGGGTTTTTAATGTTTGTGCAGCCAGGTGTATATATTTCAGTTTTTAACATTTTATATGGTTAAACTAAAAAATCTGTAGATTATCTAGATAAATGAAATAAAATACACAATAGGCATAATATTTTATCATTAATAATTGAATAATGAATGCTAAATATTTCTTAGGTTACCAAATAAAATAGTTAGGTATAAAAAAAACAAATGAATTATTGATAATTTCAAATTATTAATTCTGTGTTTTGTTTGCCAATTTTAAAATTTCTATTAATAAATTTAAGACTGTAAAATATGTTCGTATTTTTTTCTTAAAGCATTTATTTTCAATAATTTAGAAAAACTGTAGATACACAGCGCTTCTACTCACATGATGTGGTGTGAAAGTAAAAATTATAGTTTCAATTTACATTATTAATTTTACTTTATTAATGGTTCTTGCTTGTGTAAAACAATAACTCCTATACTAAAATCAATAGACCATGTAACAGCTTTTTCACGAGGAAATATGAATAAAACTTTCCGTAACTACTGCAATAAATGTTAATTTTACATTTATTTATTATTTCCCTTAATATACACTCACAAGAAAAGTCTAGGGATATTTTTACAAAATTGTACAAGACATAAAAAACACATTTGTTTGTTTTTTTTCTAATCAATTAAAAAAAATACGTATATTTATAAAAATGTCCCAAGACTTTTCATGTGAAGATGTAAAAGAAATCATTGTTTGTATAGTTTATCATTCTATACGTGTTATAGGATGTATGCAAGGTATTATAACATAGGTATTGTACTATCGAAGAAAAAACAATCGTAATGGAAGAGAGTAGCACTTATTAAAAATGCAAACCATTTAACGGATGGTCAACATAAATTTAAGGATTCCAAACAATTTATATACAGGGTGTCCCATAATTAAGTGCCCCTATTCAAGAGGGTTATAGAACTATAAAAAATAAGTTATGTTTTGTATATAAACATTTGCCTTAAATCAGTTTATAAATAAAAGTGCGGAATTATTTTTGTAGAGGTATGTAGTTACCTATCGATTATTGTATACCCATCCTGCGTTGCAATATTTAAGTACAAATAACTTTAAAACGATAGCTTATATATTTAGTAAGAGGACCTTTTTTATTCAGTTTTTAACAGTAGCGTTCCTTTCCGCTATAAATGTGTAGAAAAAATAAGACAAAAAGTTATGGCGAAAATTCACCCCCACCCTCTTTGTAATAACAAATCATGATATGTAGATAAAAATTTAACAAAATATGTTAACATTATAAAATTAATCATGGTCCATTATTAATTTTTGCAACTTAAGACGTTTCGAATTTATTGGCAAATAACTATGTTGTATTTACCGCCTTTAAGGGGGGATTGAAGTTCCCGTATGAACTGACTTAAGGCATATAAGGCAAAACAACTTATTTTTTTATAGTTCTATTACCCCCTTGAAAGAAGGTATTTAATTATAGGACATCCTGTATATGCTTTAACTTTATTTAACTCTTTCATCCTGTAAATGGCCCGCAAATAATAGAACCTCAAGGTACGATGTGTTAAAAATAATCGCCTATATATTGCCTTACATAAATCTAATAACAACCCCGTCGCCGCCTGGCTGAAATTATCAGTATTGAATTAAAAAATATGGATTTACAAAATGTAATTGTCTACAACATACACACATTTTAAAATTTATTCTGTAATATCTTTAAAAATTATTCAAAATAGATGCAGAAGAGCATTCGTCTAATTGTTAATACAAAACTAAAGATTTTATTTTTTTATTCTATTTTGTATTTTATTTATACTTTCAATTTATACTCTTACAATAATTACTTCATTAATGGTTCTTGTTTTTGCAAAACAATACCTAACTCCTATACTAAATTCAATGTTTTATGCTTGCAATAATATAACAGTTTTTCACTTAGCTTTCGACATCATGAAGAAATGAATAAAACTTTTCATTACTACAATAACTTTTATTTGTATACTCTTTACATGAGCAAACCATTCCCCCTCTTTCCTTATCGTTCCCCATTTTAAAATAAAATGCATACAATTGTTACAGTAAATCAATTACACGTAAAGCACTTACACCACGAGTTATTCTTTATTTCGCTGATAACATACACGCCCCGCTCTGACGGCCACTACTACACTGATGCTTTTCATTATAACGGGTCAATATAACCGCTATTGAAGGTTCCCGGAGGCGAGGCCTAGCAATAAGGAGAAATAACCCACTGGTTATACTGTGCCTAATCCATATATAGCACGGACAAATAAATGCGCTCTTGTACTAAAAACGCAAGAAGATTAAACTAACAAGGAGTGATTAATCCCCATTTAGCAATGTAAGCAAATTAGAAAGAGACAGATAATGTCAAACTGACGTCACCGGTAGACAGTTGGCGCTTACGAAAAATTCTCTGAGCGATTTACAAATATCATTCTCTTTATCTAAAACTATAAGAACAACAATGACGGAGATAGTGATCTGGCCACTCCGGGTAAATTTTCGTAAATTCCTAGTGTAGACAGAATGGCCGTTTATTTTCGTGGTATTCATAGTGGCAGGTTGTGTGATTTTTAATTACGATTTAACTGATTTTATATTATGTTTAATACTTTATTATTACATTTAATGAAAATACCTAGAAGTTTTAAGTGACACAACTATATCATAAAAAACAGACTTTAGTGCATGCACGTTTTACTACATCAACATTATAATAAGGGTAATTTTTTGGAAACTAGGTAAGTAGGCCTCAATGGTTTTTTTATAAATAAAAAATAGGTTTAAATATTTTCTGTTTCCACTAAAATAAATATTACATAATGATTTTTAATAATATGTAATCGTAACCAAAAACAGCAAGCTGAAAATTACGATGAATCAATCTGATATTTTCGTTTCAATTTAAAGATAATCTACATCTACATAATCAAAAAGGTAGGAATATTAAATTAAACCTTTTTCTACTCTACTGTAGGGTACAATGCCTATTAGATGCTGTGTAAAGTACTGTCTCGATACAAGTGATGGAACGATAAATATTATCTTCCACAGATTTCCAAAGAATAAGGAGCTGAAAAAGAAATGGCTTTTATTTTGTGAAGATAATACTGTCTCTACTTTATGCCAAATCTTTTCGATACATTTTGAGAAGTGCGATTTTTAAAGAGATCTACGAAGGAAACTAACACGTATAATTAGATTTTGTCTAACTTTTCCTAATCATTAAGAGGGCTAATCGAACCAGTGTTTGTAAGGTACTTTTTCAAAATTTATTTCTTCCATACGGTTTGGTCAAATTACACCAAATTTGGAGGATCAGTAGTTGAAAGTGTATTAGAGGGTACATGTATATCTATTTTAATTAATTTTCACTTTATGTAGGGAAAATTTATACTGTAAGTATAAGTGAAGTTTGGACGTGATTAGCTCCTGAATTATGATATCAATCGGTAAAATTCTAGGTAAAATTCATACATATCGTCTAGAATGAATCTTCATAATTATGCTCAGCAAGTTTCAAACTTTTATTCCGTACTATTTGGTTAAAATGAATTTTCTAAATAAGTATCTTTGTCACTACAAATATAGCAAGGAAGGGTTACCTCTATCGGGAATCGCACCTCAATGAAGTTGGTGAATAAAACGTCCAGTGAACGTATAGTCAAGAGCAAAATTATTAAGCGGCGCGTGTATAAAAACTTTCTAGAGAGTGACACAGCTATCCGAAGCTTTTTCCCTACTAGGCCCCTTAAAGGTTTGCACCATTTATTTAGTTTTGTCTATTTTTTATAACATTATTTAAATGCAATTATTGAGATTATCTGAAAACTAAAAAAAAATTGTGTATTATTTTGTAACAATTGATATTTAAATGAATAATTTCCTCAATGTTTTATGACACTTTAAATTATTTATATCTGGAGCATTTTAAAATATGAAACTGAAGGAAATGCTGTTCCCAGTATTTTATTTGAGAATGATAAGGCGAGTGTCAAAGAGAAGATAGAAGCAATATCTTGGAGAAGGTGGAAAAAGAAAAAGCAGGAGCTTTGAGGTAAATAAAATTTTACAAGAACAAGATGAAAATGAAAAAAATATTATTGTTGATACTAATGAAGGAAATATAACAGATAATTATAAAAAAAATGTACCTGAATCTTTTTTTGTAATATTATATTTGTAATATTTGCAAACTTGTTTTGTATGTTTAATATTAAAATGTTTAGGTATTTTGTAAAATATATTTTTTTTCAAATTATTATATCGTGGGAACATAATATGAAGTTTGTCGTATAACTACACATACCTTGAGAATCACAAAAGTAGATAATACATTATCTTCTGTCATATTGTTTTATAATTTAAACAATTGTATATATTTTGTAACCCCAACAAATCCAAAGTTATTTGGGCTAATTCTATTTTACTTGTCGCATCTTTCTCGACTGTCTCTTACTCTTCGCTATTTCTTTTGTAATAGTTTTCTTATTTTTCATGACCCATGTGAGAATTTTTTGTTTGTATGCTTTGTTATTATTTCTAATAATATAAAGATAATAAAAACTACTTCCAAATCTACATTGTGCATTAGAATTTTTTTGTTCAGATTTTCAACGTTAAATACCAGCCCTAGTTTATTTTTATGTGGATTAATTATGTCGTAATTTCAGAAAATGTGTATTCTACATTACATCTATGCGGGTAAACTGATCTAAGACTTTAGATATAAAACTGGATGTTTTGAAAATGTTTGTATACGTATAGTAACCTAACAAATATAAAACCAAAACTTTACCAACCTAAAATATATTTTATTACGAAACACACTTGCTTTTATCTGTATTTTACAATTTTGCTGATTTAATTTATTTCATGAGAAAGTTTATATTTTCATTCTTTATTTTCTCACAGCACTGATTTTAATAAAGTTTTTGACATTCTCAGTCAACAATTAGTTAACGACCTTTATATTATGGAATCTTACACTATAATCATTGTAATGATTTAAGATTGTTTTAGTGTAATAATTTGAGACACGCTATATTATGTTTTTTGGGCTTCTAATTGGCTACCAATGACGTCACCGAGCCGCTTTAAATTTTGATTGGCTTAAGCCCGATTAAGCACTCCTTGTTAGTTTATTCTTCTTGCTAAAAACGTGCAACTGCGTGGTACTCTGGTGGTAGATTCTCGAATTGTGGGCCTAGCGGGTGTGACGTAAGCAGGTAGTTCAGATGAGCACTGAGGAGGATTTGTTTATGGACATATCCCCTCAGGCGCAGTAGCGAAAGAATACACAGTACAAACATTTTCTTTAAAATTATTCTTAAAACAACATACAGAATAGCTATTTGTATAACAAGGGAGGAAAGTGCAACATTTCATCCCGCGGATGAATTCTAATGCCCAACGTGAAGCGGAGGCATAAGAATAACTAACAATTAGTTATTCTTGTGGCGGAGGGGCAGTAATCATCCAAAGGATGAAATGACACCTTACATGTTATACATATGATTTTTTCTACGACTTCTAATATAAAAAAGCGGATGAAACGGAATTAACATTTCTTAAATGTGTATCGGCATTATGACAGTTTTAATAGTAATTTGAATGTAAGCCGTGGAATATCAAAATACCAGTTTCAAAGGTGGTTGTTATGGTGACAAAAATTAAAAAGGAGGCCACAACGGCCAGAAACCTCACATGGTCAATGGCGGCTGGTGGATTTAGGCTATACCATATCTCAATATGGTCCAAACAATATTTTAAGGCACGACAATCAGTACTGAATGAATAATAATAATATAGGAATGATTAGAGTCTAGAAAGAGGCTTCAAAAAATGTACTGATATACATAGCATTCCATTTTTAAAAAATGGCACTTAATCCTGTAATTTCGTCTTGGCTTGCCCTTGTATATTCGAAAATAATTTCCGGTTATAGACTTTTTTATCTAGTTTACTTGATTTTTTTTTAATTTCTAGCTATCGTAGAACTCGAGATATCGAAGTCCGACGCACTATTGCCCCACTCTGTATAAGATACTTTCGAGGGGTTGAAAAATATGTATGCAAATTCACGTATTTTCAAACTTTTAAAAATTTATCTTATTTGATTTAAACAATTACCTGACCACGTTTCCGGCTGGCAACATGCACTTTCATAATCAGTACTTCTCTCTATCATAAAAAAATTTATCTAAATACTTGTAGATGTTCATGCGCGTTCAGTATGCCCTGTTCTAATTATTGTACAATGGAACACCCTGTATGTCTGTAATTGGTTGGATAGCATATTTCATTCTGATTTCAGTGATATAGCACACTTTATACTTTGATCCAGCAATTTTCGATTTATTCGCAAAAATGTAAAATATTTATTGCATGATAAAGTGTACCGTGGAAATGGTAGGTACTAATTTTTGACATAACAAACAATAATTAGGCAAGTCAGTATGACGCAGAGTTTATTGTGCTTTTTGTAGTTATTTCATTCAAAATGATTATCATTTTCACAATGGTATTCTGTCATTTAGTGTTCAAGAAATAAGGAGTGTCATGCCTCAAATATACTTCTTGAACACTAAATTGACTGAATACCATTGTGAAAATAATTATCAACTTAAATGAAATAACTAGAAAAAGCACAATAAATTCTGCGTCATACTGACGTGCTTAATTATTGTTTGTTTATGTGTCAAAAATTTGTATAATTTTGTTTCCACGGCACACTATATCATGCAATAAATATTTTATATTTTGCGAATAAATCGGAAACTATTGGAACAAAGTATAAAGTATGCTATATCATTAAAAAATACATATCTTTTCTATTGACAGTATTTTGTTCTTTCTTATGACAAAAAAAGAACTTAGTAACGGACCCTGTAATTTGGTTTTTGGTTCATATAAATAATTTGAAAAATAAAAAGTGTTATATCAGATCGAAATGTTATCAAGATAAAATGACCACACTGTAGAAATTTGATTTCATGAAATAGGTATGTTGTAATAAAAAAATTTAATAATCACAGAAAAAAATTTGCACAAAAACCAATTTTACAACACCTTGAATTCAAATATCGAAAAAAGATTTATGTGTGTATGTCTGCATGTACTGTTTCTTGTAAACACGATGATGTTTATTAGACTCAACATTTGGACTTTAAATCTTGTAGGTAGGTATGTAGAATAGTACAGTAGACCCTATTCAAATTGGCTATATGCACCATACAGGGTGATCGCTAGAGCCTTGCAAACTTTCATGTTTTAGGTAAATTAGGTACGTTTTATAATAACTTTAGAGCAAAATGTTACTAAAGTTTTTTTTTAATCACACAAAAAATATAACGATGTACAGCCTGTACATCGTTATATTCCTCATATTTTGATCTATGGCTCTATGCTTTATTTTTGAAATTACAGAAAAATTATATTGTAAGGTATCAAATGAACGTGCTTTCAAAAAAACAATTGAAAATCATATCAAAAGGTACAAGGTAATATACAGTGTCCAAGGATGGAGTTCACAATACTTTAAATTTTTTTATCTTCAATTTTTTGAAGAAAGTGATTGTTTATAAAAAGTGTTGGTTATTTTGAAGATTCGAAAGCCAAAATCTAATGTTCAAAAAATTTACAGGATGATTAAAAACTTAAAAATGTGAAATTTGTTCAAGAGTAAAATATCATATTTTTTTCTTTTAGAGAAAAATGTCATGAACGTAATCATAGAATGTAAAAATTTTTTAGTGCATTTTTTCCTTTAAAACAAAAAATAGAGAACTTTCTCCCACAAGCATTTTAGTATTAACTAGAAAAGATTAATTTTCCATGACATCCGTCTTTATCACGGAAATTCTTAATTTAAATCAATTTTATAATTACGAACAATAACTGTTCAAGAAAAATATTGATAGGAGTACCTCGAAAAAATTTCAAAATATGCAACACTTTTTATAACAAACGAATTTTTTCGAAAAACTGAAAATTAAAAAATTTACAAGTATTGTGAACTCCATCCGAAGACACTTGTTCTTTAAATTAAAAAAAAACAGTAAAATCAACACAAGCCAATTACATATTTTTGAAATCAGAAAAAAAAAGCTCTAACCAAATATACATTTAAAAAATGATGGTTCTTCCATTTAAAAAAATTCTTTTTTTATGTGATTTTCAGCTGTTTTTTAGATAGCATATTCTCATGACTCATAAGATATCCTACAACTTTGCTTTTTAATTTTTGTTGATATCTCCATTTCAATATTTTTGTATATTTGGTTAGTGCTTTTTTTCTGATTTCAAAAAATATATAATTTGCATGTGTTTGATTACTGTTTTTTTTGAGAATGCATATTATTATGGTATAAATGGTATTAAGGTGGCAATTCATTTGGTTCTGTTAAAGATTTCTGATTTCTTTTTTTAAATTTTCTTCCATATTGTGATTATTTTTATTTTTTATGCCATTTTTTTTCAATACTTTTTTATTACGATATTTTAAGAGAATTATTTTTTGTTTATTTAGGGTAAAGGCTTTACATTTCCATTTTCTTTTCAGCAATAACCGCTTTCATCATGATATTTGGCGCTTATCAAAATGTTACAATCACTAATGGCAAGATTGATATGAAATACTAAGCCTGAATAATAATATAAAAGCTGGGCGTTACCAAACTGGACTAGACTGGATATTGATAACTTTTTAAATAAAGCTTTATATTTGTATATAATATTATATTATAAAATTATTCTTTACTGCTAATATTTAGAGCACTTTACTCTTGTTGAGCAGAATCCAAGTATTTTGATTTTTCTCGTACATTACGACTCACATGATAATATTATTTCACATTTCTATTGTTTTTGGAGTCTTTAACAGTGAAATTTGCTGAAAATCAATACAAAAGTTTTCCATACGTTGCAAACTTCTAGACCACACTGTGTAACATTTAAGTATGTGCAAAACTTCACTTTTTCTTTCTTGAAACAGTCTCCTCATTATTTTTAGGTATTCTGAATAATTTTACTTTTATTAAAAGTTGTAATATTTCTAATTTGAACGGTACAGTTATTTACCTTTTTCCATTTAGAACATAAACTGACGTTAGTTGTAAAAACTGAGTCGGCGGGTGCGGTGGAGGTATAGAGGCGCGTGTCGAGAGATCCAAATACGTTGTTGGTAATTCTTCAACCTGTCCACACATTGCACTTAAAAAAGGTTTTCTTTGCATAAGAGTAGTAGCTATAAGTTCTCCAAATATATGGGTGATGCGAAGTAAAACTTCCACGGGATATTGACTGATTAGTGGTTGTAGCACCTAGCAGAGAAGCTGGGCTTATAATACGGTTAAGTTAAGGAAATCTAAAGCTTTGTTTTGGTTCCTGTTTATTACTTAAGACGTTAAATTATTCAGTATTTACTGTTATAGTATTAGCACAGAGTAAACTGTCTGTGGTATTAGTTTTAAATGGTCAATAATAGATGATTTGTGGCGCCATCCCGTGGTCACCAGTATTAAACTGGCTTCAGCGAAAAACAAGAAATTTATTTCTCTTTATAGATCTTAATGGATATACGGGTCAGGCCTCGTATCAAATCATTGCATACATTAAATAACCAATTAATTTTTTTTAGGGTGTATCACAGTTTTTATCACTGTTTATAGTAAATGTAGTCTAATTTTATAGGTAGAGCTGTAGTAATGGTTTTACAGTCGGACATTAAATTTATACCATTTTTAAATATGAGCTTTGTCGAGAGTGATCTTATTAAAGGTTCTTTATATTTAATACCAAGGAATAATTTAACTTCCTTAAGTCTATCATTTGAACTAATTGTTTTAAGATAGTTTTTAAAATTTGTCATGGTGTTTGTTGGAATTAATAGATCGTCTACATATAATACGAAGTATGTTTTTATTTATTAAATAAAATCCTAATTGAAAATAAATAAAAATAAGTAAATAATTTCATAATTGTGTTTGACGACCATTTGATTCTTTGCTTTCCTTATTTAACAAATTATTAATAAAGTATTTATTTAATTGAAATTATAAATAAAAAAGCAACAAAAATTCAAAAGTGTCACATATTATTAGAGTTGGCAAACTGTCCGCTAAATATGGGCGGTGCCAAATAGAGAAATACCTAATATATTGTAAAGAAACTTGTACTTGTTTACTACACAGAACAGAAAAAAGGTTTCATTATTTTACAAGAGTTACATTGACTTTAATCTATTGTTATGCCACGTGTTGTGTACAATGCAATTATTCATCTCCGTTGTATTAAGATTGATAATTTTATTTGTTGTATTTTATTCTTGACATTAATTTAGTAATAAAGTATGTCAGACCAGCCCAAAGGTAAAACGGCCATACGCTGTCAAGTGAATAAATTTATCAGTGAATTCCCAATTCCAATTTAATCAGCTATATTTCCTATTTTATGTACATTTCTAATTAAGGCTACCTTTTACTTTATTTACTTCATATATAAATATATAAAAACAAACAAACAATATGACAGTTTACAGAGAACATGTGGGTGATTGTATGCACACAGGAAAAATTACAAAAAAAACCTGTTCAAAATAATGATTTTTTATTTTGAAAATAAAAATTGACTACGTCCGCGGTGGGGTTTGGAGTGGGAAAGGCATGTCTACGTTAGGCGTAAATTCCCGGAGTTATTCTACAATGGTGCTATAATAGTTTGTAAGGTATGCGAGACAGACCTGATGTGCTGGGACAAACATGATTGTAAAACACGTATATTCTGTGCAACATAAAACTAAAAAGAATGGCGTGCCTTCGACATCACGGTTTATGTTCGATGCATTTTTTTAATGCTGATTGCCTGTGATGTTCCGCTGCACATACTGGATAAACAACCATTTCAGGAGTTCTGGAATAAATACAATCCCAAGGTGACGTTAACAAGTCGCACACCGTTTCATAACTATGTACCAATTGTAAGCGAAGACATTAGGTGCGCTCTTTCTGAGATCTCACTAATCTAAGCAGTTTTACGGTTATGGAGGATATATCAAATAAAATTATGCTTTTATTTATGCAGTGTAACCATAAAACTAGTTAGATTAGATGAGATCCTTAGATAGAAAGAACGCATCAATTGTAAATAAGATCAAATGTACAAAAAAGTACACGGATGTGGTTATGTGTTGACGAGACGACATATTGTAAGAAAATTCCTATTTTAAATGTTATAGTACGTGTACTGCACCCTCTTAAACCAACATTTCCACTGTTACTAGCTAGCAAAAGACTACCTTAGAGGTACTGGCCAAACAATTATGCAGGTGGTGCTGGAGACGTTTGAAAAATTTGACCTGTCAAAAAGGCAAGTATTGATGTTTGGTGACCGATGGTGTCGTGACAATGCGTTTGTTAGGTCGTTCTCTTCAAGAACATAGTTCTAGGTTGGTACATGCTACGTTACGAGTAAAGTGCATGCTTTATACCTTGTGGCAGAAACTGTTCAACAAGGTTTTCCAGAGGTAGATGCATTAATAGGAAGTACAAAAAGTGTTTCTTAAATCTCTTAAACGTCTTCGTACATTTCATAACATACACGATGCTGCAAAGTTTTTACAGATCTTTTCCAGTTTGTGATAATCAAGTTAGTTAAAAGGGCAAGCTGTGCATACATTGTTATAAATCGTAACAGTTTATTGCTTTTATTACTAGTTAATTTTTATTACACTTATTATGATGCGTACGCCTATGTCTCGGCGCATTTTTGCCAACTCTACATATTATGTTCTAGTCTAGAAAATAAATAGTCTGCTGCAATATTAAATTTATTAACTGGGGAGTTAAATGAAAAAACTGTAAGCGCCGATATGTAATACAAAGATGTAATATAAAATCAGCCTTAGAACTTTGAATGCTTATTCTTATTACAGAACAACAATGAACAAAGAACTAAAGTTCGATAACTAAATTAATTGTTGACCTATTTTATCTGATGTTTGTGTTTGTACGCACTCAAAAGATCAATATACTATTATTTCCTAAGATTCCAATTATTCGTTTTTCTTTATTCCAAATTTGTTTAAAAAGTGAATTCACTGTGTAGAAAGTATAATTTATCATTTTGTTTGCGTTCTTATAAATTATCTTACGTTTATTTGAATTTTGTGGAATAAAGGTTTAATTCTTTATCAACAAGTTATTTACTTTGTTTTAAAAATAACAGTTATATATAAGAAATGTTTAACTAAAGAATAAAAATACCTGTTTTTACCATATAATATATTTAGCATAACCGTTAAAGTAATTGTTGCTAAATTTTTAAAATGTGTGCGAGAATTTTATATTAGATCACAAAAACTGATTTTCAACTTAAGTGGAGATAAAATCCATTCATCATTATCTGTAGTAGTCCTTACTAGTGGTAAATTTTCGCGTTGTTAAATTGGACAAAAAAATCACCTTTTTAATGACATGCCGTTAATGACAGGTCTGTTTTGTAGTCCAATCCACAACGTTCTGAATATGGGCTAAAGACTGGCATAAAAATTATATACACGGAACTGATTCTGCGGCTGGCCTTGTGAAACATTATTAAATATTTTAAATACATGCTTTTTAATGTTTCAAATATTTTTTGATGGAAACTACACACGGCCCGGATTTTTAGGGCCTTGTCAAGAGTGCAATATTCCCGTACTTTGACAAAGGCCTACAAAGCTGAAACACGTGTAGAGTTTTTAATAAAAAAATTTGTAACATTAAAAAAGTAAAATTTACTTCAGATATTTAAAATAATTATATAGTATACTACATCTCTTTCATAATTATCGAGAACCTTGCTGAACTAGGAGCCAGCTCCATTTTCAACAACTTACAGGAGCAATAAAAACTGTTTCTGTTTGCACCAAATAGCAATAATGGTAAACCCGATACTCAGGTCCGCTTTAGAGACGGAAAACTCGAACCCCCTCTCCGGGGCGGTGAACCTGAGAGCGATTCTCGGTCCTCCCGAATGTGAACCAAATATTGATAAATTA